>VZRW01001918.1:0-55811 GCA_013398125.1 Aegotheles bennettii | reverse complement strand
TCTGTGATTCTGTGAAAATTGTAGGATGCATAGTAAGAGATTCAAAGAGTGGAACTATCTTTCAGCTGAGATATTCTAAGCTCTGCAAAGGTAGTCCTGCATTTAGATTTAGACCCATGTAACTACCTTCACTGCAGGATTAATTCATGTTGCACTGGACCGTGAGTCAGATTGGCTAGCAGAAAATTGTAATTTTTTTCCTAAGAGCTTTAGATCTGAACAATAAAAGTATATTTTTTTAATATATTCAGAATTCCATAATATCTTATATTAAATTAATTTTTAAATAGAATGTGTCTATAGTGTAATGGCTAATAAATATACGTTTAATGCATATCATGTGGTAATAATTTAATATATTTTAATTTAATTTATTTCATAACAATCTTAGATTAATGGGGTGGCCCTTAGTATCTTTTTGAGAGGATGACAAAATTAATCAATGCTTTGTTCCCCAAGATACAACAAGTGAATGTCAAGTACACAAACATTTGGTAAATGAAGTGGTGTGAAGGAGATGGTAATGCTGGAATTGAGCTATTCCATTTAATGTTTCTCTCTGTGCTTCATTATGTCTGAGTTTAAAATCTGGACTCTGTCAAGAGACACAGAAAAGTTCTTTATTTGTCAAAACCCTAAATTTTTATGATCAGAGTATAGACAGCACTAATGAAACATCAGCATCACTATTATTATACTTGAATTATATGTTTTTCCTTTTACAATATAAACCAAATTTTAATTACAATACAGATTATACAGTGCAGTCACAAAACAGTAAACAAAACACTAATTTTTGTTCCTTCTGAACTTATCATTCATTGACTAATTAGTCTCTCTGTCAGGTTCTGAGTGACTCTTATAAAGAATAATCTCCTGAGGATACAAAAGTTAATTTTGAAGTGATTACAAATATTCAGCTAACATTATAATTAATAGTAACACTTACAACACAGCAGTCAGCTCCCATACCAGTGAGGAACATTTGCTAATTAGCCAGGCTATTGGCATTATTCAGAATATTTAACTTTTCACTATTCAATCAACTGAACTCATGAAGCTGGATAATACTTCTTTAAACTGTGAAGCTGATAGAAAGGTTAAACCGCTTCAAATGCTTAAGCATCTAAACAAATAAATCTTACACTTATGTACTCAATTTCACCCTGACAGATCCTTAAACATTTTATAAAATACTAGCCAGATCATACCGTTACATGGATATAAATCTTCCACAGACTTACAAATGATTTTAGGCTGTTAACAAATTAAAATAAAATTAGTTCTTGGCCTACAGATTATGGAGAATACTTTATCTACCAGAGAAATTAGATTTCTTAGTAGCAACAGAAATGAGTATGAAGTAAAAGAAATTGTGATATTAGGCATAGTTTAATATAAAAAGATATTCAATGTTTTAAGATGGAAAATATCATATCCAGTTAAAATGAGTTGCACAAATGAACAAATGTGCTTATTTAATGCAACATATATGCATTTTATTGTACCTCATGAAAAGCACTATGAGAATTTCTAACCATGGTCAGGTTAGGATACAGAAAAACCTTTTCATATCTGCAGTGATTCTATTGACCACAGACCAGACATGAAGCAGAAAACATGTTTGGTTCTTTATAACATTGAAAAGTCTTGTGAACGAATGCAAGTAACCCTGAATGTGAATTCTGCTCTGAGAGCTATTATTTATTCAGCCTCAGGTGTTCAAATCTTTGGCAAACAAAGACTTTATAAATTCTCATTCCAAATTAGGACTCTCAAAAAAGAAAAACTTGTATCTTCATGTTGCTGGCCATTGCTAGTCAATATTCCTTATTGAAGAAGAACTTATGATGCACCTGCTTGGATTTACAGACACATCAGAGTAAAGCAGACAGCAGATGCAGCAATAATTTGTAGGCATTTTCTTCAGTGTGTGTTTTACAGAGAACTTGGTTTGTTTTTTTTCCCCTTTGATTATGTTTACAAATATGTAAAGGGTGAGGGTCAGGACGATGGAGCCAAGCTTTTTACAGTGACGACCAATGATAGGACAAGGGGCAATGGATGCAAACTGGAGCATAGGAGGTTCCATGTGAATATCAGGAAAAACTTTTTCACTGTGCGAGTGACAGAGCACTGGAACAGGCTGCCCAGGGAGGTTGTGGAGTCTCCTTCCCTGGAGACATTCAAACCCCGCCTGGATGCGTTCCTGTGTGATGTACTCTAGGTGACCCTGCTCTGGCAGGGGGGTTGGATTAGATGATCCTTCGAGGTCCCTTCCAACCCTAGAATTCTGTGATTCTGTGATTCTGTGATCCTTATTAAAAATACTAATTTATATTTACTTGTCATCATTTCAATAACAAATTCAAACTGGGGCATTTTTATTTTCTTTTTTTATTATTTACTTTTTGCTGTTTGGAAAAAATCATAAAAGGAATGAGTGTCAAAGGTTGTTTGCAATGGTCTTTTTCTTCCCTTTTTATGTCCTTGGCAGAATAAGAACTGGGCATGAAACGTGTCCATGCTTGGCTAGTATAAGTCTTATTGTAACCTTTGTATGGAAAGGTCTTTTGTGATTAAAAGCAAATCAATTTGAAAATATAATAATCTTTTTTAATGTCAAGTAGAAAGACAAAACTCGGAATACATTTTTTTTGGTAACATTTTAAAGTTCAACCAGAAACTGCAGTAGAAAGAAGGTTGTTTAATTTCTTAAATTAATTTTTGTTATGCTTTCTTTTCTTAAATCATACAATGTATCTATTTTGATCTTGGTTTCAGTAAGGTTTTTTTTTAAACAGTCATAAATTCTTGGAAATTGAGCAAAAATTTACATAATATGAAAGCAGAAGTTGAAACAACTACTTGGAGAAATAATGGTGTTTGTATGCTAATTATTTTTAATGTTGCATACATATGGAAGGCATCTGCTGGAACCTAACCTTTTCTGTAAAACTTGTTTTATATTATGCCTTTGAACATACGGCATTTTCTGTTAATAGTAAAAAAGAAAAAGATTGTTAATTGTGCTGTGAATTAATAGTTTGTGTCAGGACTGAGGTACATTGTTAAATTAGAACTACTGAAATATCTCTTCTGTTTGGAATTGCAATTGCAATGTCAGGTGTCTTTTTTCTTAAGTGCAAGATCTGCTGTGGAGCATGGGAAATTGATATATTTTTAATCTTTGAAATAACATAAGAAAGAAACTGTTACTCAATAGAACACCAAATATCAGGTTCTATAATGTACTCTTGCTATGGAATAGAAAAAAATATTTTTTGTGTAGTAGGCCTTACTAGGTCATCCCATGTTGAATCATTCATTGATATATTTTCCTCTATAAAAGCTGTGAGTTTTAGTCTAGAATATTTTTTAAATGTCACAGGTACAGGCATTAAGAGATTTGTGCTAATTTTTTACAAAAAGCTGGAAACTTACCTGAGCAGATTTGTAGGGGTAGATGGGGAAAAAATGGATCTAAGATTTAGGGGACTTCAAGCACCAAAGTCCAAAACCATGGTTAGAAAGTCCCAATATAGTTGCCTCTTACACTTCTACAACACAGAGTATCTCAGGTAACAAAATGTCCAACCTAACATCTGACTATACCCAGAAAATCAACAAAGCTGTAACTACCTCCATAGAGATCCTACCTAGGAGGTGTCTCTGTCTATGGATGATGTTAATTAAATCAGGGTGTCACACAAAATTGTTGTGGTAGTTTTTTCTTTTTGGGGTTGTTTTTTTTTTTTTTTGTATTTTATTTTGTTTTCATCATAAGCAGTAGTAAAGGCTCTGTACAGAAAGCATGAGACAACTATTCAATTCTTCAGTTTGAGTGTGACCAAGCAAAATTTTTCTAGTTCACATTCTAAGTTTTTGTCTTTACTTTTGAATTGTATTAAATCTTAATATATTATTTTATCCAGTCTGCTGTTGCTCCATAACTCCAGTGTTCTTTTGCTTGTAATGATTTGCAGCAATTGATTTATTGAGGATCACAGAAAAGAAGTAGGCCAGGTAGATAATATTTTCCTGATGAGACATACAGCTCGGAACTCTGAGACCACATGAGAAGATTAGAGACAGTTTCAAAGGGGTAAGGAGGAGGTGTGGGAATTGTTTACAATAGGCTTTGAGGCAATGAGAGGGTAAAATGCTCTGCTGCAGAAATTGATCTTGTATTACTTGGCTAGACTGCTGTATATATTTGTGGAGCTGACAAGCAAGATGTTAACATGTTCCAATAAAGTATTTTGAGCATCTAGAGTAATTAAGTAGTATAGAAAGTGAAAAATAAGCAAGGTAACTTTTTCAACATTTAACACAATTTCAGTAGGTTGAAATGCCATACCAAAGCAGTAAGAGTATGGTATTAGGCTGTATTAGGCTGACAGTAACAGTAACCACGACATGCTAAGGGAGATTTAGAGGGTGGTTAAGGCAGAAAATTAGCTGTAGAGACTTTGAGTATTCCTATGCTGACTCTGTAACAAAAATGCATGATGCAGACTCTACATTTTAGATCCCCTGAATGCTTACTTATTGGAAAAACTGGTCAGTTATCAAGCGAGAGGAGATATGAGTCTTGATTTAATTCTTGTTGTGCACAGGACTTGCTTCTAGAATTGCTTCAAGCAGTTGTTGGGGAATAACAGTCGTAACGCATCCAATTCAACACCAGTGTAGAAAAGCAAAATCACATAAAACCAAGGCTGCAAATTTCACATGAAAAAGGAGAATTACAGTAAAATGTTTATATAAACTATATACAAATATAAGTGAACAAATTGTTAAAGAGGGAGCTGAGAAGGTAAAACATTCCGAGGCAGCATAAAGTTTGTATAAAAAGTATATTTTATAGACACAGTGAAAATATAAAACAATGAACAGACTCTCTAAGGAATAAAAATGTTTATTGAGGTTAACAGCAGAGCAAAGGAAACAGAAGCAAAAATTTTTTGCTTCTTTTAAAAAGTGGAAATCTTGCATAAATGAAAAATATTTTAAAAGACCTTACATTTTGACAGCTTTAAAAAAATAATAGTATTTTGCCAAATCAAGACATATTTTAAGCTGTTTCCTAAAAAACAATATGTTAAAAATAATTTAATTTTTTTTTAGATGGTAGGGGAATTATGTCTCTAAATTTAGATGCTGCTGTACTATGGCCATTCTTTATAGTGAAAGGATATAGAAGAGATTTTAGAAAAAAATCAATACAATGATTGGTAGGAAATCACGAAGGGTGGATGACATGCAAGCTGAAGAGAACCTACTATGAAAGAGCTGAACTACTGATGTTATGTATATCTTACTGTTTAAATCAGTGTTAACAGAATTATTGTAGATTCTTCTCTGAAAACATGAGGTCAAGACTCAGCTGTGTCCTGAAAATCTAATACAGTTTCAGGAATCATTAGTAAAAGAATTAAGAGGAAAACATAGTTCTGGAAATAGGTTTATAAGACAATGATGCACTCAAATGTAGAATATTGAGTGATGTGTTGGTCAATCCCTCTCAAAATTGATTCAGTAAAAGTAGAAAGGTTAGAGGGAATGGCTCTTATGCAAACACAGATCACATAGGCTGGTATTAGAAAAACAGTGAAACGAGCTATGATTGAAACCATAAATGGTATGCAGAAAGTCAATAGGGAATACTGAGAGAAAGGAAAGGGTACCTGTATATGACCGACAGTTATCTGGTTTAATATAAGTAAAAGAAAATATTTTTCATTTATGTTGTGGAACACCTTTTCATGGAGTCATCCCCAGGTCAAAATTTCAAAGGGACTACAGTAGGAATGAAAAATTTCCTGAAGTGTGGGTCAATCAGTGGCTTCTAATTCTGATAGTCCAGATTGAACCTCTGGTTCAGAGTCCCAAACTGCTAATTGCCAGAAGCTGCACAGAAGGAGTTACTCTACTATTGTCCACATTTTTAATAATCTTCCTTCATGTTACAGTATTGTCCATGAATAGAAATAGGATGAACTAGAGGGAATTTTGATCTGACAGGATCGGGATTATTCTTACATTCTTATGAAAACACACATGCAAATACTTCCAGAAAATTGTATCAAATAAAAAAAGGAAAATAGTTGAAAAATCAAAATGTTTCACTTCAAAATTTTATGACTATAACTTTCTATTTTTTTTATTGGACTAATAAAATGATTACAATTTTTAAAGACATGTAACCACAAATATTAAATATTTTATTTTGTATTAAGAGAATTTTTATTTGACCATAAAATTATGCCAATAGAACTAAGTATAATTAACTTAAAATTAATTTTTTTTTTAATTAATCAGGAAAAAGTACTTTTGAAAAATTTTTATTCAATTTATGTCCAGTAGTTTCAGAAAACAAGACATTTTCTTGGTTTCAAACCACTGTTACTGAACTTTTTCTGGTGACATTTCATCAAAACTCTGAGTGCTTGAAGAAAGAAGCCAGATGTATTGTTAAAATCTGCATTCTACGGATGTGCTGTCCTGGATTTGGCTCACTCTTAGTTTTGGAAAGTTTCCCATCTGCCTGGTTCTCATGTGGACTTTAAGCTGTAGATTTATAAACTGTTTATGTTCATGCAGATGAAAATCTCTGTGTTCCTACATCCGCTGTCACCTTTTGACTTCCATTGGATCAACCTGAAAATTATTTCTGTGTAAGAGAAAGCAGGTGAAAATAGTCATTATTTCTCCATATGAAAGCAAGAAGGCATGGGATATTTGGCCATTCCAGAAAGACTGAAAGGGGCATATAAATAAATCTCACTGTCAAAGTTGTTTGTATTTACCACCATGCCCTGGTTGCCCTCTGCCCCTCTTTTACTCCTCATTTTAATATCTCATTCTGAAGGAATTGAATTGAATTGATCTAATAAAAGAAATTTCTCCTGTGAAAGCAGGAGACAACTATTTGCTGCAAGGTGCCAGTTCCTAATATTACAACTTTCTGCCGGCTGGTGGGCAGTTGGGAATAGTAGACTGCTAATGTATTACATGTGTGGCTTTTAAGATCAACATCTCATGTTATGGTCTGTGAGTACACCAGATTTCAGTCAGCAGTGAAACAAGACCTTTCTCTCTTGCAAAAGCAGGATAGGCTTACACAATGCCAGGTATTAATTCACAATAATAATTTGTTATTGGAGACATATGGGAAGAGTATATGCAAGCTTTGTTACAGGAATAATATGGTGTAAACAAAGCACAGGGTGGCTTTGATATCAGTGGAAAAAAATTCTAAAAATAGGAAATTCTCATCTTGAGCTAAAAGGAAAATAAAGGAAGACAGTTCTCAAAGGAATTATAGAAAGTAATGTGTGGTAGGCAACTAGCCTTCCAGAGTCAGCCACAGTGTTTATTTTTCCCTGTTTTTGTTTGTTTCTTTTTTTCCTAGCTGACCAGAGAGATCAGTTCAAATGCAGGCTGCCTGTCTGAGAAATCACCTCTGAAAATGGCTTCTGCAAATGTGGGCTGATCATATAGGTTAGAATCAGGCAATTAGGAATATGAGAAATGTTTTGTGACGTGGCCCATTTGACACTTACTAATGTACCAATCTCAGACATAAAATATACTAAGAACATCAACCTGAAAAAGTTGTTTTACTATGTATGTAGAAGGAAAGAAGGAGGCAGGGAGAGACAGAGGGAGAGAGAAAGGGTGAGCACTTGTCTATGTGAAGGCTGAGGTGTAAAAAGCTAAAAGCAATCTCTGTGAAAAAAAATGCCTTAAAATTCAGGCTTGAACCAGGACTAGTTCTGAATGCAACTATGATATACATAAAGCTGTTTACACCTCAGCTGTAATCTTCTGCTGTGGAGAGAACTTTTATAGCATATATGTTAATGCAGCATGCAATGTTTGCATTTTTTTGTTTATTGAAATCCCCATGACTCTGACCAAAAAGTTGCTCATGCTAAAAATAACATGAGCTAAAATTACTTCACTTTTGTGGGTCTGCATCAAAAATATTATTGCTTAGTTGTTTATATGCATTCACAATGCCACCCTAGTATTCCAAACAATTATTATCTGCTCTTCCATCTATCCTTCAATTTAATCTCTTCAGTTTTCCTTATGTTTTTTATACTCTTAGTTTCCCTTTACAATACTGTAATCTGTTAAAGATGTTTAATGCTGTTGAGAGGAAGACAGGTAATAAGGAGTGATAAGGTCTCCTCTGAGCCTCCTTTTCTCCAGACTAAAGAACCCCAGCTCCCTCAGCTGCTCCTCATAAGACCTGTGCTCCAGGCCATTCACCAGCTTTACATGTTTCTATATGGTGCTGTAGTAGCAACAGAAAAAAGTTATAAGGGACTACAAGCTATCTAACATGCTATGTATTTACTTTTATTTTCTCCCACCCAACTGCTTGTATGTTTGTTTACCTGTGGAGTTTTTTACAGTCTTATACTGTAGTAGTGGTTTACCCCTATTTAACTATAATCATGGGGTCTTGGTCCTGTTGTGATCTTTGATGCCACACATTATAAAAGAGATTCTAAGCAGTATTTGAAATGAAAATGGAGAAGTCTTGGCAGGAAATCCCTCCTGCAATGCATTAGCTGTTGTCTCCTTGGGAGAAAAAGTGACAATATATACCTGTTGTGCTTGGAGATTTACCAGCAAGGCATATTGGTCCATTTTTGCTCATACCATAAAGGATGGCATGAATCTGAAGCTGCCTGTGACTAAATAGAACAAAAATGGTAGGAATATATTGAAAAAAATGTGGAAAAGGAAAGTATGTCAAACTTCCAGGGATGCCCTGGTGAAAATTGGTTATGTGTTTGGTCAAAACATGATTCATTTAGAATTGATGTTTCTTTTGGACAAGCTGAATTTGTGAACATATTTATATATTAAAGCAGAGGGAGAATTAGTGTGCAGAGTTAGGGTTTTAGGGCTTTTTTAACAGCTGAAACCTTGGACACTACTTCAAGAAAAAAAAAGATTTCAGTAGACTTAATTCTATGGTGTTCTGTAACATTAAGAATATCTTCAAGGATACATATAATTTAGAGATTTAGAGTTATGTTAAGGTCTGAAAAGCAGCAACTATTTAATTTCTTCAGCATTTCTAATCGTATGTCCAAATTAATTAATGTGAATGCCCTGAATGATGACATGGAAAACTCACCAGTATTTATCTTGACATGAAATGTGAGTTTTTTGTGGAAACCTTTAATCTGACTGTCATATTTTTTCATTCATAGCAGTGAGCTTCTAAAGAGTTCTGCCTCTGCAGTGAACTACTACTGTATAGAAAGAGGGTTATCAAAAAGCAATGTTGTTTGTTTCTTGAAATCCCTATCAACAGAATGTCAGTGCTTTTGAGAATTAAGTATTTTTACTCTGAATTCTGTGTCTGAACAAACAGTTTCTATTAGATCTGGAAATGATAACATCTGATGTAATAAGTCTTTGTCTGTGTGTATTTCCCCCCCTAAGGATAGAGAACTCTAGCAAAATAAAAAAAAGCAACTGCTTAACTACTGCTACCGAGTCTGCTTTAAGAAAATCTATCTTAAAATATTCTCAAATTTCCCCATCAAAACCAACCGAGACTACTTTTTGTCTATTAAAATATGCATTATTTATGCTAAGAATCATGCTTTGGAACACGCTTAACTTATTAAGAATCACAAGTGTATAAAGCCCAACTTCTGACATTAGTCATCTCATTACAGCTATCAATAACCAGCCAAAATGTCTTGCTATTTTTCATCTTTATCTTTAAATTCCATTTGAACATCAACAGATAAGTAGGGGAATAGATGTCAAGAACAGTTTACACTGACAAAAGCTGCTTATGATCCAAAACACTGCAGTGAGATTTGCAAGCCTGACAAAACCAAAACCACGCAAACAAAATGCTTGTTGTTATACAAAGAGCATTTGATGAAATACATAGATTTATTTTCACATATCTCTTAGGTAAGGGGGATAGTGTTGCCCTGTTATTGAAAACATATGCCAAGAACATCTGCTTTAAAAACAGCATTTTCTTTGTTCTTCTGTCCAATTCAGGATCAATTGGTCTCCTACATTGCTCAGGTGAATGATCTAATTTCTTTGAACTAGGATTGCTCATGTGAGAAAGGTTTCAAGACATAGTTCTGTGTTCATTCTTCAGTGTTTTAGGAAGACTTAGTGATACTTTAACAATTGAAGGGACAGTTTATTTGTCCATACTCCAAGGCAACCTTGTGGAGCTTTGTAGTCTGCAGCGTAACTTCAGAACAATTAGAACAGAAAAGTATTTGGGATCTCATGTCCCTGATGTAGGTTTTGCCTGTGTTTTAATCATCCAGCTCTCTGAGGGAGGAAAGATGATCTTGTCCTTCTTAGATCAGGTATCAATGTTTTCAGTAATCAATCAAAGGGGATAGGTGCCTGAGAAAATCCCAGTTTGTTCAACTGAGGCATCCATTTAGTGAGTAGGAAAGATAGTTACATGTTTAAAGATCAGCTATTCTACACAAGTTACTCTATTGCAAGAAAAAAAAAGAAATAAAATATGTTTTCATACTCTATGGATTTAATCCCTAGAAAGGGATAAGGTCAGACTCTTACAACAAGAATGTGGTTACAGTGTCTAGCACTTGATTCCTTTCAAACCAATATCATGCATCAGGCATTCACTAGAAAGGATCCTGAATCTTGTTGATTGACACTTTGAATTGGGTCTGTAGATTTGAGGTTGGAGTAGTATCACTATATCTTTTCTCTTTGTGATGGGTCTTGCTTTACTGGATGCACACTCACCATGCTGAAGACTGGCTTCTGTGTTGTTTAGAGAAGATACCCTGAGTGTTAATAAAGGCTTCACCCCTCGAAGACACTGGCTTTCTATTACTAAATGTTTTTTCCATAAGAAGGGCTGTTATCTGCCACTCTGTTAATAAAGACATGGCAGGCTCAGTCACGTTTGGCCATGTGCCTGGTCTAACAAAAGCACTGATTGTAAAATTTTCAATCTCCACAATCTGTCTCACAAACCTCTTATACAATTAGGTTTATACATTATTAGGGAAAGAGCACTGAATTAACTGCAGTGATGTAGGCAAACCTCTTTGCTTATAACTAGTAGATGTATTTCTTGGAAATTTTTACTAATGCTTTCACTCAGTTAAAATCGGATAAATTTTCTTTCTGAATATACCATACAGCCTGCACTAAAACTTCAAAGTATCATTGTCCTTCTTCTAATTATCTTAGATATCAATATTTTTGTTTATGACATTCATACTTTTCCCATTTTAAAACAGATTTTTTTATGTTGCAAGTATAAATCCTCGTGAAATCAGTAGACAGTTTACTTGCTTTTAGGCTAAGAAAGCACTGCAAGATCAAGATGATAGGGTTTATTGTCTGAGTAAATATTTACTGTAGGAACCTCTACATGCAAAGAGATAATACAGACTTCAAAACACAGAAAACACAGAGAAAGTACCACATAAAGAGTAGAACTGAATAAAGTAGTGGAAACAAAAGACTGGATAATTTCCAAACCTAATCTGACTCTGAAATGAATGTTCTTGAAGTTCACCAGAGTTTGACTGTTTTGTTGAAAAGTTATTTTCTAGCTTCCAGCTTCTCTGCTGGCACCTGAGATTGAGGTTTAAGGTACAGGAGGGACAGGTCCCAGTGCTGAAAGAACCATCAACCTCTCTGAGAACATGAGTAAGTTTCTTGTCCTCCATTCCCTTCTACCTTTCCTTCTTCCTTAGACAGAGGAAAGAAAAGTAAGGCAAGGTTTCTTCACTCTTTTGAAAAAATGATTGAGTTAGTTTACCTCAAACAGTAATAGAAGAGAAAGGCTTAATCATAAATGAAAGAAAAGTTCTGGTATCCCGACAAACTAGAGAGATGGGCAATCACCAGCCACATGAAGTTCAATTAGGGCAAGTACCAGATTCTGCACCTGGGACGGGGCAACCTTGGTTGTACGTACAGACTGGGGAACGAGTGGCTGGAGAGCAGCGCAGCTGAGAGAGACCTGGGGGTCCTGGTTGATAACAAGCTGAATATGAGCGAGCAGTGTGCCCTGGCAGCCAGGAAGGCCAACCCTGTATTGGGATGCAACAAGCACAACATGGCGAGCCAGTCAAGGCAGGTGATTGTCCCGGTCTACTCTGCACTAGTGCAGCCTCACCTCAAGTACTGCGTGCAGTTCTGGGCTTCGCAGTTCAAAAAGGACATCAAACTGCTGGAGCAAGTCCAGAGGAGGGCCACAAGGGTGGTGAAGGGCCTAGAAGGGATGACATATGAGGTGTGGCTGGGGTCACTTGGATTGTTCAGCCTGGAGAAGGCTGAGGGGTGACCTCATTGCAGTCTGTGGCTTCCTTATGAGGGGAAGAGAAAGGACAGGTACTGATCTCTTCACTCCTGTGACCAATGACAGGACTCAGGTTAACAGTAGGAAGCTGAATCAGGGGATGTTTAGGTTAATTATCAGGAAAAGGTTTTTTACCCAAAGGGTTATTGAGCACTGGAACAGGCTCCCCAGGTCAGTGGTCACAGCACCAAGCCTGACTGAGTGAGTTCAAGAAGCGTTTGGACAATACTCTCAGGCACATGTTGTGACTACTGGGGGTCCCTGCAAAGATACAGGAGTTGGACTTGATGATCCTGGAGAGTTCCTTCCAACTCAACATGTTCTGTGATTCTGTGATTCTATGTAATTGCAGATTTTATGGTGATTTTATAAAATATAAAATCCAGTTGGAAAATATTAAAAGCAACTAGTTCACCTGTATTTGGAAGAGATTCTTGTGCAAACTAATCTTCTTGGTCACTGTGCTAGCTGAGGCAGACACTTCCAAATAGAAGGTAAGGAGCCTTGGGGCTGGTGACCGTAAAAAACCTGTATAACCTATGTCCTAATAAAATCAAGTTTTTCACAGGTTTTGTTATACCAGGGAACACTGAGGAAATAAAGTGCAACACTTCCTATTTCACTGCCTGTATACAGTCTAGGTGATGAAAACTGAAGGTTTATTTAATTTTTATAAATTGCAACATTTTCTTAAAGGACATTTCTACCATTCTACTCCTGTTTCAAGGATAAGATCTGGTAAAAGAGAAGGGCTTAGATACCCTATTTTTCTTTTCTATTTGTTTGTAGATAAGCTGCTGTGTTTTTAATTCAAGTGGACAAAACTACCAGGAATAAATATAGAAGGCAATGTGTCAGGAAATTATTGAAACATTTTTACTACAGGACTACTTATTTTACTGTCTTTTTCTTTGTGTAATGCATAACTGACTCATTCACAGAGCTGTCAAAAAAAGAAAAACATACCACTTTTTTTTTAGTTGCTTGTAAATAGAATTTGATGCAACTACATACTTAGAAGCAACAAAAATATATGTTGTTGAATATTATTTATTTCTGTTCTGGTAAATTTAATATTATTTTTTAGTAAGATTTAAAATATCATTGGCAAAATTTGTTTTTGGGAGGGATCATATAGTGCATCATCCTTTTGATTAAAAGAGTTATTTACAAGAATTTTGGAGTAAAGTAAAAATTCTGTCTAAAATGACCCTAATAGTATTGTCTGCCAATGTAATTTTATAGGTTAGAGGCATCGTATTATGTCTTCATCAGATTAACACTACAGTAGTATTCCTTTTTAATTTGTCTTGTCAATTTTCCAGCAATATGTAGGTTTGCTTTTAAACATACAAATGATCTTGAAAAATCAGTTTTAAATTCTTAGTCCACTAAGGAATATAAAACTCTGGGTCTAGACAATTAGTTTCTTATACTGCTTGCTCTGTTCTTTTAATTGACCTAATTTCCATCCTTCTGTGTTACTGAACTTTTTTTCTCTTGGGAATATTAGAAGAATTCAAATAAACTTCACATTGATGTGAGATGATTTGATCTGGAACTAAATGTCCAGTACATTTTGCAAGGCTTGTTCACATAAAAAGAACTTTCAAAACTACTGGCTTTTCAGGTTTATGTTTATATTTGAGAATTTCTCCAGAATTATGTCTCCCACATCTTTCAAATGTTCACCCAAATGAGCCCTTTAAGAGACTTGAGGCCAAGGAATTGGATAAATAAAATTTAGCTTAGAAAATGCAGAGCAGCATATTTTTTCCCCTTTCAAATTAGCAAGAAAAATAGTCGTGTTTTTCTTTCCTGTATGAGAATGCATTTATAGTTTCATTTTTAGTTGGCAGTTTTCATTGTGCACCAGCTTGTTTTTGTCTTTGAAATGGTTGAGTTCCTTGATATCTTAAATAATGAACCTACAGTCAGCCAAAATAAGCAGAGTAATTTTTTTATTTGTCAAATCATACAACTGTATGTCCACCTGCTGATGTACTGTGGAAATTTCCCTACTCTTCAGTTTTTCATTGTCAGTTAATATTAGAATTGTTGTGTAGCTCTTTCATTGTTTCTTTCACTCTATCCTGATAACGATTTTTCTACTTTCAAAATAGGAAACTCTTCAGTTATGAGTCTTGTCTTTATATAAAAAAGATCATATATTGTTTTTTCTAATAAGAATCACAGTGATTTATAATTGTAAAAGCTCTGTAACTCTTGGAGCATTAGTTCGAGTATTCATTTTCTGTAAAGCAAACTGAGAAATAAATGTTGGCATAAAACCATTATAATAAACAAGAAATAAACTGGAAATTTGTCCATTCAATGGGTATTAAAACTTTTTTTTTTGTCCAGTTATAAATAGAAGTTGGAAAGCATTGGGAGAGGAAGATGAAATATAATGTTCCCATACTGCTTCCAGCTACCTGTACCTGACTTTCCTCATTAACACATTCAGCTGTTCATTATAATGCCACTGCTTTTCCCAAAGTCCTGTTGTGGTCCTGCAGCTGTGTCTGCTAGTCCCTTCAATATGTTTTGTAGTCAGTTTCTCTACTCCTCAGCCAGTGCTTGTGCTGCTTCTGGGACCAACACACAAATTTAAGGTCTCTGCTATCATCAACTTCCACAATCTGTACTGCATTCCTAAAGGATGCTCAGTGAAAGCTTCTATGCTCTGCTGTAGAATGTCTTGTGTCTCATTTCTTTATGGGAACTTGTAGTTCCTCCTGCCTTCCCTCCTGCTGCCTCCTCAGGCCCATTGAGACAAACAAGTGGCCTTATCCTGGGTCTAACCTGCTCCTGTCTTTTCTGCCACTCTCGCAGGACCTAGTCCTGACCTTTTAGTCCTTGCTTGTTCAGTAGATATATTCAAGATCAGCCTACTTAAGGGTGTGCATCTATAGGTTCATTCTAAAGTTTTATGTGATAAATTCATCTGCATGTTCTTCAGGAGTCTGAACATTGTCTTCAAAACAATTCTGACCTATGTTCTCTGTCTCTTTGTCTCTATATTTTTTATTTATTTTTTCCCCAGCAGTAGACTTTTCCCTCTCTTAATCTTAATGTCAGCTTTGCTCATCTTCTCCTGTTGTCATCTGCAAAAGTCACTGCCTATGCTCAGCTCAGTAGCATTAGATTACAAGCATCTTGACATTTTTAAGTAAATAATAAGCAGTGCGATGTCCTAGAGCACAAGATTCATTTCAAAAGTATTTTTAAACCTTTGTTTCAAAACTGCAATTTCAACCAATTCTCCTTCTGTCACTTACATATACTCTCAGTTCTACTAGAAACCAATTTCAAACGGTGCCTTACAGAGGGAGGGGAACACCTTATCTAGCAAGGGGAAAAAACTGCCACTCTAATTTTGCTGTTATTTTACTTAACTAAGGCACACACTTCCTAATGAACTCATGAAGGAGGAAGGTGTATATAAATACATTATATTGTGTCACCAATCTAGGGTTACTATGCAGAGTTTAAAACATAAGGTGCTCATGTTTAAATGATTTAATCCAAAATCCATGTCCTCACTCTTTTGACTCCAGGTCTGAAAATTTACTGCTTGGTAAGGCTGTGGTTTGAAGAAAAAAACAAACAAGCTGCCACCTCCCCTACTCCTGCCTTTTTCTCATTCGTTTTTTATAAGATTAATTTTCTTTGAGTTCATCTGTCTGTGCCATTTGAAATGTACCATGCATTGTGGTAGGCAGGAACTCCTACATGACACCACCTTTCCCACAGCTTACTGCAAAGCTCTGCCTTTAGAGTTGGCAGCCTCAGATCCATATATAAATAAGAAGAGGTTTATGTTACTGAGTTTCAAGAGGTCTTATTTACAGGCTCTTAGAGTTTGATTTTTTCTTGCCTGTCACTTTACAAGTCACTAATCACTTACAGTAATGCAGTAAAAACTCAACCCTCCCAATCTATATATATGTAAAGGTTTAAATGAAATACGTGTGACTTGTTAAAATTTGACAGTAATGGACTTACTGGATGAGTAAGAAAAATTGATACTAAACACTAAGAAAGGATAGACAAAATATGTGAATGTGTCTGTCATCTTGTACCACAGTAATTAATAGGAGCTGGGACTGGTAAGAAGAAGCTTTTTCGTAATGGAGCCCCAGCCATCCTTATCAAGATTTTGTACATTTTTGCCATATGCCTATGATTTCTGCCTGGAAAAGCAAAGGTACTTTCTACACCAGTGCACAAACCGGGGCATCTCAGAGCCCTGGGCAGTGTGTGTTCCACTTGAATGGCAGATGGATTTTCTCCTGGTCCTGATGTGTTCTTATCTGCTCTCTGTTTGGTTTTGTCAGTGAATCCTAAACTAATTTTCTGGAATACTTCAGCTATAGGCTTGGAAAGAAAGGGGACTGCTTAGGAAGGGTCTTCACTTGTCCACCAAGCAGACTCTTACAAAACATTCACGAAAAGTTGAAAGCAGTATCATATTTAGCACTTCAATATTAAAAACAGGACAATTAATTAAATATGATTATGCACGGAAGAGATATATCCCTAGAAGTAGAACCTCCAACAGCATCTACTTTCTACACCTATAAAATATTGAATATCTGCTCCAGAAATTCAAGGGGACTTGACAAAATGATAGTTTGAGTTGCAAAACTCCTTTGGTGATCTGGTGGAACACTGCAGGTTGTAGAGTTGAAAAAAAACCCAGAGGAGTACTGGATAGTTGAGCCAGTTTAAAAAGTTGCAGATGCCATGAAAAGGCACAGAAGTTTCCTCTTGCTGCAGAAACAAGACACTTACCCTGGAAAATGAACTAATTACTCATTTCTGGACTAATGTTGGGAGGCTTCTGAGTGAATTATTTTCACAGTTGGTTTTGTTATTGGAAAATCCATTTCTGGGTAGACTGGAACCTGGAAGGAGCTGTGCATACACAAATATAGCTGAACTCTTTTTACCGTGATGATTACAAAACCCCCTAGCCACCACACTGTCATGTTTCCAGGTCCTGACGTCACATATAAGATGATATTAAAACATTTCAAAATGTCTCTTGTCCCTTCACCTACAGGATCTCTCTGTCCTGTGTTTTCTTGTTGCTTGAAGTGATATGTTGACACTCCATGGGCAAAAAAATGTGTAATATGATAATTAATTAATGATATTTAACCATCATGCTCACAGAGACTACCTAAGTGGGCCATAACTCAAAAGGTTGATGAACCTGCCTCAAGCAGATGTTACTGTTATCTTGTTATTCTGCAGTATCAATTCTGTCATTTTTGTCATTTGTATTGTTAAGATGTTTGAGTTTTGGTGATGATGGTAACAGTAAGTTTTGAAGAGGGAGTTAAGATCTCAGAAAAGTGGAGATCCTGAGGAACAAAGAAAAATTTAAAAAAGAGTTTCAGAATTGACCATCATGTTTCCCTGTGATTTTGTCAGCTGTTAACTGCACTTGGAAATTCATTTGGATCACAATGGATTACGCTGCCTTAGAAAACTGTCATATTTTCTTTTGTATGTCAGTATTTTCTGTGGTTTCAGTAGAGGTGTTGCAATATATAATAGAAGATATAATCATTCAAAAAAACTTGAATGCAATAAAAGATGTTTAGCTAAAACTATAAACGTTTAGGTAGTATAGCTTGATACTATTCAATGGTATTACAATGATTATTACTTCAGGATTCAGGCAGTATAAGGTCACCTGAGTGACTTGAATGTTAGAGACTAAAATATGAAGAATAATCAGTGAAAATTCAATATTAAAAGAAAATTGAAACCACTGAATTTTTAAGTACTTTTGTATGTCTTCATTCCTATTTTTATAAATCTAACAGGTGTTCTTTTTGTCAGATACTTGTCTGTTTGTGAAAAAAACTGTTCAAATTTTGTATTTTTATCTCTTAATATATCTGTTGAAATCCAGACAAATATTTTTAAAGCTGAATGTGCTAGTAGAATAAACTGTGAAAAGACTAGAATCCCAGTGTGTTAAAATTTTAATTCCACTAGAAAGCTAACATGGTGGAATACTTCATCTTTTTAAATAGAAAATTTGTTGTATATCAACCCAAAATGGTATTCATGTACTAGGAGAGTCCTCTAAGAGATCTGTCATTACAAGAACAAAGACATTTCGTTTTGAAAGATTAGTAGTTGAATAATTGTGTGCTGCAATTTGAGAAATAAAGAAGTGACTTGATAAAAGTAGGACAAAATGAAATTGCAATAAACCTTTTTCGTCTCTCCTCTAAGAGGTGAACTTACATTTCTGAAGCAATCTCCCAATTTACCTCTAACTTACATTTCTGAAGCAATCTCCCAATTTACTGCTAATTCTGCAGACAAAGTTAAATTGTTACAGACAGAATTGTTTGGAAATGAAACCGATGTTTGATAGACATATTTCTGTCAGGATACATCTACAAACCAGGCTGCTGATCTTCTGAATTGTACTGTTTCAGTAATATTGAAGTCTTCTTAGTGTATTATGGTACTCAATGGATGGTTGGTTTAACATTTTCCACTGTCAAAGCCACAACTCTCATATAATATTTGATCAGTAATTACTTGTTTGTCTACCTTTCAGTTCTGAAACAGTGAAAAGCAGTGATAATTTTGATTAAATAAATTCATTCTGGTTTCTTTCAAAATGTGCTGATTTCATGCATATTTTACTTTAAAGACCTGAGGGGAAATGATTTGTTGTCATTTATTGTGAAAGTATGAATGCTGCTTTTGTGCTGCTCTTAGAAGGTTTATATGAAGTCTGTCATGGCCCAGTATTAAGTAGCAGAAGACTTCAACTTCATAACGTTTTACTCACATAAGCAGTTCTAAAACATTATTCCTCAGTATTTGCCTTTTGATCAAAAACAAGAACAGTTTGACTTCTGCAAGACTGAAGACTGAAACTGTTTTGAAATTCTGCCTTTTTGGCTAGAAAATTATTGATTGATTGATAATAGGATCATATAGGAAAGAAAATGGGTTAGTCTTTTACTGATGTGCAGAATAACAATTGACATAATAAGTTAAATAAAATTAGATTTTACTCCGGCTGGCACTGTAAATTGAATCTAATCGATGGAACTGGCAATTCCATTCAATATTTTCTGTTAAACTCCTATAGTACTCCTTTAATCAGAAAGCAATTTAGATGCTATTCTTTATAGCTAAGCAATGAAAAACCTGCAGCTCTTTTACAAGGCTGTGTGATTTAGAATGTGGGGATCTGAACAATTTCTTAATAATGTTCTTTAGTTGATGCTAGTATCAGTGCTACAACTTCATTAAAGTGTGTATTATTTTAGAAATATGAGCCAGAAGAAGAAATATGAATTTTGCAGGAAAATCTTAGGTAAAAAGACCAAATATAGGGTGTTCAGAAATGTTATAAAATGGTTATACAACATACAGGTTATACATATATATAAAAGGTTATACAACTTATAGGCCAGGATACAAATAAATTTTTTGACTAATCCTGTCTGACTCTCAGCCTGTCAAAATATACAAGTCAGTAACATTTTATCATCTCCTAATTGGCTTTATCATATTGATGGGCAAGTGCTCATTCTCTTCAGTTTATATGTTGGTAAAATTCTAATGTCATATGACCTTATAAAATGTGTATCTATAGGGAAACAGTGCTTCAGGTACTGTCATTATGCTCTGATGTCTCACAGAATTAGTACAGGTATTTAATAGGGTGCTATGCTCAAGATAATGTGCTTTGTTTCTCTCACCTGGGAAAAATTTCCTATACACAAGTATGGGGATGCATGGTCTGGATGTCTCTGAGCATAGCACTCTGCACTGGGGAAACTAATCTACACAAGCTTTTTCAACTTGCTATCTGAGCAATTAAACCCAAAACAATGTTTTTCATTCAATTTGACACCTGGAATATATTAACATGCTGTGTACCCAAACAAAAATGTAAATTGTCTTCTTTTTCAGGGAATAATTTAGATATAATCAGAGCAAGTTGTTTGAAGGGAAACTGTTAAGGAGTTGCCATAGTGAACTTATCAATCCAACATACCTAACAACATGAAGAAATAGAGACAGCTGTAAAAGTCAATTGGAAAATGAGATCTTATTTCTCAATATACATATATAAATACATTTATATAAAATTGACTTAACATCCAAAGTTGTTTGCTAACTGTAGGCTGTGTTGAAACAGAAGTGAAATGTTGAAGGTAAGTATCCTCACTACTGACACACCAAATGAAGTCTAGAGTCCTGATGTTGACTCTGGTTATTACTAGATCCTACACCAAGAGTAGTGTTTCAGAAGAGAAATTTATCATGAACTCTGCTCCACCTTTAAATGCTTTAGCTCTTAAGGGTTATTTGCCTGCCAGAAAGTGAAGTAGCAGGATGACTTAGTCCATGTTACTGACCAGACACTTACTAATAGAAATATTCATTAGTTAAACGTATAATCTTTATAATTGATTAACTATCCAAGAAAATACCTCTTGACTGCAAAAAGAAAGAATCACACAAAGCCGTTTTCTTGGGAGTAGGAATTATTTACCAAACTGCAAGATTGAGAAATTATCTCTGATAAGACTATTTTTTCCTGACACTGAAATTTCCCTTTAACAAAGGCTGTGTTTTAAATCCCCTCTTCCCCAAGTCCTACTCACAGAGTAAATTAACTCCGGCTGATCTTCCCTGCTTCTGGTACATAAGCCAGCTTGTTAAGTGTGTTCAATATCTCTATACTACATTTCAGTCTACCCTTAAGTGAGTCAGCAAAAGCTATTTAGACTTTTCCCTGCAGAACTGACTCCTGTAAACGCTGCCAGTATTTCAGTTGCTTGTGTTTTTCATCTCCAACAGCCAGACTCCCAAGGTAACTTAAGTTAACAAAAGAGCAGTTGGAAAGGCTCATTATAGAACAAAGGAAAGAACAAAAATAAAATAATATTTTTTACCCAACATTTCACTGACTTCTTTCTACTATATATGGCTGATATCAGATATCACCTCTTGAATGTCTGTGAAGTTTCTTAAATCCAGCTTCTTATATTCCTTCTTCTCTCTGTTGATTGATATTCCTTGTTCCCAATTCTTTACCTTTCTGCCCTCTCCACCCAAATTCTCCTACCTCTCCTACTTTCAATCTCTGACTAATGCCTGCCAAACTCCATTCCTGTCTTTTCAGAACATAAGCTCATAGTTTTTCTCTGTTTCTTTCTCCCTACAATCATGCTTTTCCAGTCCTTCCATTGACTTTTCTGTCTCTCACAAAATCTCTGCTCCCTATATAAGGCGTTCTCTATCATCTTGCTTATAATCTTTAGTGCTTTTTCTCTATCTGAGACATTGTTATATTCATGCTATGCTTCAAGCAATTTCCTATCACCTATTCCAGAAACAGCTTTGAGTGTGCTTTTACTCCTAATTTTTCCCAAATTATTTTTATTTCAGTACTTGTCAGTGGTGATCCCACAGTGGTTGCTGGTGTTTCACAGAAAATGCTTGTTCCAAGAACTAACAGAGAATGTCCTTCCAAAACATTTAGAAGTTTACTTGTGCTTAGATTCAGATTTATCTTGCCTGTCTTTAGACACTGAGGGGTCCTAAACTCTGAACAGAGCTGCCCTATGGACTCCCTCTTAGGCAACTGTGAGAGAAAGAGTCGCCTTCTTTACAATCTGAATTACCACGTGAAGGTGTCTGTTTCATTGCACTGGCATATGTGACACACAGTCACTTTGTTTGGGTGCCTAAAGTCTGAGTTTGGCCTTGACATATTAACGTACAGTAAATAATTACCTTATTGCACTAGCTGATCAATTTATTCTGTTAAAATAGTCTCAGTACAGTTCAGTATGAACCTCATTGAAAGGAAAAGGGAAGAAAAATATTTTTCTAGACAAGGATTAAACATAGAAATATAGTATTTACAATATTGACAAGAAAGTATTTTGGAGTAGGCATATTCCCAATTCCTTAAAGTAACAAGTGAAGTTAGCTTCCCACAGTGAAGTAAATGTTATCTGAATTACTCATACACCTTGCTTGATATTTTCCCTATTAAAATAAGTGTGGAAATTTAGCTTACAGGCACTCTAAATGTCACCTGAAAACAACAGTGCTGTAAGTGAGACAGAAGCAGAAAGGGCACTTTGAGTACTTGTAGGAGGTAGTCAGAGGGTGAAGTCTTATCAAACAAAGAAAACATCTGAATAAATAAATTTTAATGTTTTCTGTCAATTTTTAAACTCTTTTCTCTCTTCACCTAAGATTTTATCATTGCCACTAAGAAAGTCCAACAGTCCTGAAAATAGCACACTTTGCCATATATCAGCATTCTTTTCTGTTGCACGTGCTTTTCATATAATTAGGCAACCTTTCCCAGAGATGTCTGGAGGAATGACTTATGATTAAAGTGAACCATGAGACCCTGGAAGAGAGAGGGGAGTGTGAGAGCATATTTGTGTATAGCATGATTTATTGATTGCGAACCTCTGTTTATAAATTCTGGGTTCTGTACTATGCTTACTACCTGCTTTTACTCCTCAGTTTCTTTTTTTCTGACTTTGCTGTTTGCAAAGGAATACCCTGGAGAAAGGATGAGTGTTTGTTTTTCATTTATACCAGGTAGAGACTCTCAGTCTCAACTTTCATTTTGAACAGGCTTGAAGTACTGAAAGACACTAACAGGCTTTACAGGACTTACAGTGTCAAATTCTGCTATGTCAACAGAATATTTAGGGGCTTGAGTGATCTTTAAAATTTTGGAAAAAAGTATTTCACTTTTCAACTAGAAGCCTGATGATCTAACTCAGGTCTTGTTTAGTTATTGTCATTTAAGAGAGCAAAAATGGAGGTTTGGAGAGAATCTGTCTTCTGCTTTTTAGTTACACTCAGTGCTATATATTCTTTGAATGATATAGTATAAAATACAGTTATGTTGGTTGTATTGCAGGACTGATACTATGTTGGCCTTGAAATGCATTTGCCCAGATTGATCAAAAGTGAATGTCAGAAAATCGTGTCAGTTGCAGCTAGGGATGTCTTATAAAGGTTTTTCAAACCATTTATGTTGATGAGAACTTTACATTTCACTCTCATAAATTGACCTGTTATGTGGATCTTTCTGATATCTGTTGGATTGATGCAGAGCAGTTGATTGTGTACTGCCAAAAAGGTTGATCTATCACCTGCAGTTAGAACAGACTGCAGTAGTTCTGCAGAGATTCTGCTTCTCTTCACTCTGCTCTGTGAACTGAGTACCATGAGTTTAGTATCTTTTGTTTTGTCAGTGTCTACCTTTAAAATCTTCTCTGCAAAAGCCTAAGGCTTCAAAAGTTTTTGCAGCTGTAGAACCCAGTAAAGGGAGTTCTACTGGTGAACCCACATAAATCATAGTGCTCCATGGGAGCTTTGTGACTCCCTTAGATGAGTCTATCTGCAAACACTGCATGAGCACCTGGTGTGAATCTTTTTAAGCCTCCCTTCAGCAGGAACTGGATCAAATCTGCCCCTCTACCAACCTTTTGTAGGCTTTTGTTTGCAATACTCTTATCTTCTTATCTCTTCTTATCACAGTGATTACTTCTTTTAATAGGTTTGAGAAACGTTTTTTGAGGGTTGTCACAGGGAAAAAAAACTGCTCAGTTCATGTGGTTTAAAACAAATAAGGAGAGAAGTGGTGTATTGACTTGTAAATGACACATAATCAATGAGGAATCAGCAAGCAATAATTCAGGTCCAATAGCAACAGTACAGCAGATAAGCTACAATACTAGACAGTTAAAAAATTTTAATAAGCACCTTTGTAAATATGTTTGATAACGAAATCCCCAAAGTCTAATACTCTCCACCATGCACTCACAGTTAACTGCACCCGCTGCCCAGGCCATATGTGTTACCTTCCCCCTTCAGAGGGTGTAGGCTCCCACAGCTGCAAAACCTGCCATCCCTGGGGACATGTCCTTGGGGACATGTAAGAGCTCCAGCTCTGTGTCTACCCACATCATTCCCAGCTATCCACACACCAACTAAAGAGTACTCCATGGGTTGCGTAAGCAAAAAAGTGTGGGTCCTTGTGTGCTGCACCCTGCACTGTTGCTCCACTAATTGGATGCAGGTTACTCATGGTGTCCAGTGGGGTACAAAATAATGCTGTTTCATTAGCTAACGATTTTAATTTAAAGCTCTTGATATCCAGGGAAGTTTCCCAATCTGAGGGTCTCTACCATGTGAGCATCAAGTCTCTGAGCAGCCTTACTCTGAACCATAGTGTTCAGAGACCTTAGTAACAAGTATCCTTTCTGTTATTACTGGATAATCTTTTTTGCAAGTTGTGTCACCAATTAAAACCAGAAATTCCTGGAAGGACAGCCTTTAGGAACCTGAGTTGAAAATGTGCTTTGTGTTCTTGTTCCACTGAACTTAAAATGCAAACTGAAAAATCCTTCCCTGGAAGTCAAATCTAAATATTGTCTTTATTTGTTGCTGATTAATAGAACATAACTAGCTTGGGAAATTCTAATCTAACCAAGATATTCTATAAGTAAAACTAACAATGGTTTCTGGCAGTATAAATGGGCATATCTCTGTTTTCTTTTAGAACTGGTTATTTATATTGATAGGAAACAATTACATGAATTTACTTCAATCATATCCAATATACAGAAATCTAAAGATTATATCATTCATTAAGTTAAAGGCTTGGGAAAAAAATAATTGTAGAGATTTATGGGCCAAATCCATCTCTGTTTTGAGAGGAATGCATTTATAGCTGTCTAGGTATCAAAACTATTTATCAGTTACATATTACACCATAGGTGCAAGTTAACAATCAAGTGATGATGTGGCAAATATAATAAGTAACGTAACATGTATGATGAATATTCATATGATAATGTTTTCTCATATTGGGAAGTATCTTTCTACTTAGATTTCTCATACATACATTCCTACTTCATCTTGGTGTGCAAATCAGATTCTGGTTATTCACATGTTAAGCTGAGTTGAAGTTCACAGTTTTTTACCACTTGCACTGGTATTTGAACAACTTACATTTGATAGGTATTTTTTAAATGTAACAAAATATTTTCCTTACCCCTAAATTTAAATTCATGAGGGAAATCTAGGAGATCTTGACTGATTGATTGGAGACTGAATTTGAGACTTTGGACTAGTTCAGAAGTGATATAAAGGAATTTGTAAGTAAGTCATGGGGATATAACCTGATATAAGTTATAGACACTAGGAGATATCTGATGTGAAGAATTTAAACAGAAAAAAGAATCAGCAAGTTGGTGCAAAATAAGATTTGGGCAATCAATATATACTCACATATATATAATTCATCCTTCTCATTTCATCACAACCGTTATATGCTTTGTATATTCCGACCTTCATCTTCCTAGAAACAAGCCAAGTGAGTTAAAATAAATGCATCATTTGCTAGGAGAGAAATGTTGGGGACCCTCTGTGTTTGAAACAGATCAGAGAGAGACCTTGCGCTAAATTAAGATGAGCTAAGATTAAACTGTATTGATCAAACATTAGGGCTAGAGAGAGTGATTCTGAAAAGTTTTCATATAATTAGTATTATATAAGCTCAGTAGAAAGGACTGTTAGGAATGAAGGTATCAGAAGTAATACTAACAGTCTTTGCAAATGCCATGCAGATATTTCATTTGCCTTTGCATGACTTTGCCCATCTCTGCAAAAGAGATCTCTGATGCTGAGAAGAATATTGTGGTATCCTTGTTAATTCTGAAACTCTTCTGGAAAAGTACTTGCAAATAATCCTTTTCCATAATGCACCATCTCCACATGGTGTTACAGAAATAATCAATAATAACATGACAAACGTGTAAGACCAGATGTGGGTATTAGAGGAAACTTTTAAAGTAAAAGATCAAAGAATAATTGCCAAATTAGAGTGTAAAAATTTCTGTATGATATTTCTGTTAAACTGTGCTATTTGAGGAATGTACAGCATGACTAACTACATCAGCAGGTGTGATGTAGGTGTAGTGCAATTATACATTGACATTTTTGCTGAAGCCTATGAAGTATTATTATGTACTGGCTACCCATCTAGATGTAGATGTAGACCTGATTAAAAATAATTGAAGGATCAGTTCTCTATTGAAAAATGCTTTTTTCCTGCAATTGAAATGTTTAGCAGGAATGGATTGGTTGTGAAGATGGTTGGACTCCTAAAAGGAGTATTATATTAGTTTCAAGATTTCTAGTTTTGTCTTATTCTACTGTTCTTTGGTTTTAATAACAAGCATTTCTAAATTTATTACCAAATGTGTTTTATGTATGTTTATTACATGATATTAAGTTTAAAAATTACATGCAAGTAGTATTATGAATACTGTTAATAGACAGATTCAATGATTTCCCAGAAGCAAAACATCTTTGATCATTGATATCTTTGAATTGTTCCTCATATTTTCTGTTAACATAGACTCACATTACCAATGTGTTTCTATGTTTCAGTCATTTTGTTAATGTCACTACAATATCAGACTATTCCTGATTCCATATTTTATCCAATCTAGTTTATAATGTTTCTTTCTAGAAATCTTTTTGTACTAGGGTGAGAAGTAGAAAATTCTAATTTCAAAGTATCTTACTGACAGGAGGTTCCTCTTGATAATGTAGATATGTGCTTCTTAAGTACTTGCTGCCTGAGTCAGATGTATTTGCACTAATATCTCATCCTTCCCATTCAAATGCCTTCTGGTTGTATGATAAGACATAATACCTCATGTTGCTTTCTTCTGCAAAGCAGCACCAGAAAAGATTTTCCTGGCTAAAATTAACTTTGTAACTAAATATAACTTCCTAATGCGCTTTCCTAACCATTTTCCTATGACTACAGGAAGTTCTAGTGGAATGTATGGAAGCACTTTCAGAGTTGTAACAAAAGACCATAAACTGGTACCAATGATGACTTTAACTGAAGCCAAAAAGGGTGTTCTCCGATCTCCTGTCATATATAGTGGTGAAAATGTTGAGTAACTCAATAAGGGGATGGTGTGTATTTATATACTCCTAAGCAACTAAGAGTAAAATATAATTTCAAAATGAATCCTTAGAAGCAAAGTAGTGCAGAAAAACTTTTATCCACATTTGAATATTTTCAAGTGATCAGGAAAAGATGCAGTCTTCAAAAGGCGTAATATATGTAAGTTCCAAAGAGATCAGTGTATAATATGAAAAGATAGTCTTGTTTTTCACTCACAAAAATGACTTACTTTCTTTCCATCCTTTCTAGGTCCCTAAATATAAAAGAAAGTGACGGTTTGAAGAATATAAAAAAGAATACCCTGAAATAAAAAGTGACACCTCTTCTTCCATATATTAATCTTTCCACAGATTCTGTAGCTCTTGACCTTATGTAATATGTCACAGAAATAATTTTACAAATACGGATTGAAAGATAACTTTAAAGAAATGATTACAGGACTTTAACAGTGGTAATTATGCAGCACAACTTATCGTGGATCTAGATATAATCCATATGATCAAGTGTTCTTTAAAATGAAGAATGATAACAAATATTAATTAAATGCATAAGGAATTTTTCATATTAATTTAATTTTCTATGTTCAGTTGTTAAAGTAATCAACAGCCAAAGAAATAACTCTGTAAGCCATGGTGCACCTGAATAGCTTATTTAAAGAAATCTTCCACATGGGTAATTTTTTTCCTGCATGTTGAAGAAGTCAAAATTAACACTTGAGTAAGGGAGAATGTTTTTTCTCAGCAGTTGTTTCAGAAATGATTGAGAGCTATACTTCATCCTGTAATAACAAAGAACATTTTGAAGAAGAAAATTTCTTCTTTTCTTTTACATGAGATGGAAGAAAACACATAAAGATGACAAATATAGAACTAGTTTTGTCAAAGGGCAACTGAATAATATTTCCAGTGTGACTAAAGATCTCTTGATGAAACTGAGACCCTTTCTGACTTCTGTGCTCATGCTGCAGCCACTGTTATGTGACACAGACAATTTAACAACTAAAACATCAGACCTGGATTCTGGATAACTGGATTATTAGTTGGTTAATGCACTCTGCTGTCATGTCTAGTTTTACTGGTAACTGACTTCAAAGCAAAGTTGGTCATGTGTAAACTACTTAGTTGTTATTACTAAAGTAACATACTTCTGTAGAAGAGGAGCAACATGATATTGTCATACTGTGGACTGGTACAGATTTTTAACCTAGCCCAATATGGTGCAAGAGTGTAGCTGAACAACCCTGGGGGAGTTGGTCTCTTTTTTTTCCTTTGGTGGAGGGATGACTTTCTGGAAATTATCTCAGTGAAGTTTCAAGTGGAAGCTGTGGTGGTTGTGAATTTGCCACAGTTAATCACTTTGTGTGATTTTGTATGCAGAAATAATCTTTATATTAGTAATGCTGGTGTCTACCTGAATGATAGCAGAGATGAGAATATAGTAGGTAATGTACAGTTGCATTCCCTGTGCAACACTAAGAAAAAACATCTGAGGAAGAAGAACAGGAGAGAGAATACAGTGAGGAAGGAAAGTGGAACATGAAAGGGTCTGTATTACAGAAAATGGTGTGTTTTGGTTGAGATGTTCTAGTGTCTATATGGTGGTTTTACTTTGCAATCCATAAGTAGGTATTGGTACAAGAGATAATTCAAGTATGAGACAGCAGTAGAACAGAGATCTTTTTGTGTAGGCACTCTCATAAAATCTTACCTTGGACAAAATGCCTATTAGCAAGGTTTTCCAGAAATATTTAAGATGCTGGCTACCATGTTGGAATCATGACATTAATGAGTATTGTATATTGACTGGATCATAGACCCATAAGATCACTTGCAAGAGCAGCTGGACATGCCAGTGAAAGTACGTAGTGCTTGCTGATGCACTAGAGGCAGTTTGATCTGCGACAGGAAGATGTTACTGAAGCACAATTACCAACATCTTGATGGATACCTATTTGATAAAAATAGAATGCAAGCAAAAACAAAAATATAGTTATGGGTTGATATTGCTGTAGCGTCCTGTTAATAACCAAATAACGAACAAAAATAAAACATACGGAGCTGTTTTGGATAATGGCATGTACCCATCAGACACAGGGTCTATTATTGAGTCATACAATGCAACAGACTGGATTGATGGAAAGCATGGATGAGGGAGAGACTATAAATGTATTTAGCACAGACAGATGGTCAAAGATGAGTCTTCTGGAATGAGTGACTTGGTACACTTTGGAGAAAGGGCCAATACATTGTACGCATGCATTAGATTATTAGAACAGGACCAAAACACAAGTGTGTGTGTTCTTAGTCTGCTATCACCCATGTTAGCAGGTTCTCTGGCATGTATTTTGGCTGTGCCAGACAGCAGCATCCCAGAAAACAGTTAGTTGTGGTCTGGGTTACTGCAGATCAGGTATTATTTCCAGTGGTTGTGTTTCTGGCTCAGATGTGGCCACTCTGTTTTGTGGAAGACAAAAGTTTAGGTGTGTGGATATGAGTTGTACTGGGCCAAGTGGCCTTCAAACCAGATACTAATCTCTCAGATCCTGCTCTTTATCACAATCCCTTACTGAGTTGCTGGATTTTGATATCCACGGCATGAGAGAGTTGCACCCACATCCAAGACATAATTTATTTGGAGAGTGCATATATATATGTGTGTGTGTGTATATATATATATATACGAGTTATAAATAGTAGCCTGATGTTTGGTGTCTATTCCTTCATTCCTTTAACCTCTGTCAGTCAATGAATGAAGAGTTGACCACTGGGAAATTAATTTTCTTAATTGACATTTATTGTGGTTCTATCCTGCACACTCGGAACCATCCTTCTAAAAGAAGTTTGGGTTTGTCAAAGATAATTGAAAGGCAAAGGAAAAAATTCTTTGCTATGTTAAGGGATGACCTTGGATCAAAATCCCAAATACAAACACTTTTAAATTCTTCAGAATGATAAAATATGTTCTTTTCAGAGGATATTTCTACAGAAGATAATTTCTTATTCTTTGAAATGTCACTTTAGAAACACCCTAAACTCACCACAAATATTATAACACACTCATTTTTGTCAAGTAATTGGCATACTAATTCAAAAAGCTCCCTGTCTAATAATTAATGATCCTGTTTAATAAAATAATACAAGAAATTAAAGCAATCTCTTCTCCACTAGTCATTTCTCCTGTTTGTGCTCTGGTATCTTATAGTGTTTACTGTTTTAAAAATTGGCAGTGCAAATCTAGCACAAACCCAAATGTCACTAACAAGCAAATTGTTTCAATTTCTGAAACCTATTGTAGTAATTGTTACTGAGTCCAGAGACATTCCCTAGGCAAGAGGACTAATGATAATTTCATAACTTTCTTTCTGGTAGACTTCGTTTACAACAACTAGCAGATATTTCTGTCTTCAGAGCTGAGGAGAGGTTTATGGACTGCAGTAACAGCTTCTCACTTTTAATTTTTCAAAAGAGGTTGCTTTAGTAATGAGCAAATAGTCCTATATTTCCCAAATGTTATTTCTTAATCATTTACATTAATATTTATTTTTTGCATCCTATTGTTTCTGAGGGACTCAAAAATACACATGACAAAACCCTTGTCAAAATTTCCAGAGACTATTTTGAATTTCATATTAGAAAATCAACAGGGACAATGTTATTTATCTCAGGAGAACCCTGCTTGGCCATGGCCCAATTGTTGATGACAACTTGTTACTTTATTATTCACTGCCTAGACTGGAGCATCAAGGAGTCATATTTGGGGAGAAAGATCAAGTTATAAAAAGCAGTGTAGAGCAAAACACAGTCTCTGCATTAAATAGTTTATAAATCAATGCTGGTACCTATAGGCAGTTAACTAATGATTTTTCTTTCCTTTTCTGCTTTGTTTTAAGAACTCGAGCATCTTTAACAGACTGGACTTCTTAAGGACCCTACTTTAGTTTAGTGTTAAAAAAAAAATATTTGAATCAACAAAGAATCTTAACATAAGGGGCAAATCTGTTCATAAGTGTTCACAAAGAAAATGTGAATTTAAAAACTGGCTTTTCATTTATAGCTAAATAATTTTCAAAGAAAAAATAATAATTGTGTATTACAATTACACAATATATTATATGCTCCTATGGTTTTTGGAAATCTGACACTGGATCATCTTTGCCTTCCACAGGAATCTTCATTGACACAACAGATTAAATGCTTGCAGTATTTAGCTATCCATCCTTGCAGCAGTGTGGAGTGAATTAAAACTAGATGCAAGCAAATGTGTCAAACCTTTTCTGAGGGGTTTTTTCCTATACCCATGTGCTAATATAGCAAACAAGAAATATATCTGTAAGTAGTGTAAATTAATATGAAGAAGTAAAACTAAAGAAAAAAGAATAATATAAAACCTAGTAAAGGGTATGTTCCATTTGTTTTATCAAAACTGCAACAGCATGAATTTTGACACTGATTTACAAGAACCAAGCCATGTATTGACAGTCTACAGTGCAAGAATTATTAATAAAAACAGTGTAGAGAGAAATCTAAGTAAACAATTAAAATACAAATTTAGGTGGCTCGCAAATGAGTGAAATGTTTAAATTAATAGACTGATTTGATTGCTAAATGTAATTTGCTCATTCCTTCTCTTCTCATGATGCATATAAAGCATATACCACTTTCCAGTCTGTTGTGTTTACTTGTGTTCTATACTCAAATAAATAAACCCCATGGGTTCTTAGTTCAGTAGATATTCTGCAACAATATTTTGGGCTTCCCAGTGTTTTCTGCCAATGGTACTTACTATTTCTTGAAACTGGAGCAAGTATAGCAGGGATGTCTACCTCCTGCAGACCTTTATGTAAAACAAGTACTGGAAAAATAATCCTTTCAAGGAAAGCACATAAAAACTGGCATTTCACATCTTCATGTTTGAACCCCAGTATTTCTTGGATTGTTCTGTCTTTGTCACATTCTTGTCAGTTTAGTACCTCAAGAGACTGGAATGGCAACTGAAGAACTTACTAATACCAAGAAAAATATTTCTCAAAAATGTTCCTCGTGTTCACTTAGGATTTAGAGTTAATTGAAAGTAATCTTTGAGCATTTAAATCATGTAATACCTAGCATTTTCAAAACAATTCAAAAAGACACATTAAATATTATAATTCTGGAGAGGATCTTTATTAAAACTGTCTCCATCTTCTCTTTTTTAACTAAGAGGAGTTGTAATGTAGAATTTTTGAAACAGATCATGGTGAAATTTATGCTACCATAAACTTAATAGAAAAAAGTGCATTGTTTAATCCCTCTACTGACTAGCTATCTTTGTTTTTTCAACCACACTCTCATTCTCCCTTCTCATTTTTGAATAAGATATGTAAATGGTAGCCTCTTACTCACAGTGACTCCAGTTACTTCCCAGTAACCCATGTAATTTCTGTGGGAGAATATCACAGAATAACTCAATTTTCTACTTTCCTTCATGTACTTCAGTACCTCAGAGAATTACTCAATTGCTCTTCCTGTTGAGTGGAAATCCTGCAAAGGATTGTTTGTGTTGCAGTCAAAATTATTCTTGGTAAAAACAGCAGTCTTCAAATTTATCACAGTAGGATCAGCAACACCTCATTTTCAGAAAAGGTTAAATATAATAATACAAAAGAATTGCTGATATATTTAACAACTGAAAGAAAAACTCTGGCTGACTTGAAACTGAAATCTGGAAATAAAATGGTTCTACTTTGTAAATAAGGCATAGTACTGGATATCTGTTTTTGATGATGACTGTATGATGTGAGGATATGTTTTCTACTTATTTCCTCTCAGTCTCCATTTTTTCTAAACACATATAGGTTTACCAAAGTGAAAACAGTGTATCTTCTGACTGGTCTTTCTTTATTGGGAATAATCAGCACAGATTTATGAAGGTAAGAGCAGTAGATGTTGTTTATATTGATGTTAATGAGCTTGTAGACACTGACTCCAGTAACACCCACACTGACAAACTGATAAAGTATGGGATGGAAATATGGACAGTGTGGTGAACTAAAAACTGGTTAAACTGCCAGACTCGGGATTGTGATCAGTTGCACAAAGTCCAACTTGAGACCACTTATCAGTGGTGTACCCCAGAGGTCGATACTTGGACCAGTACCGTTTGACATCTACATTAATGACCACAGTGATTTTGTGATCTTCGATATTTTTAAGATGTTATTGGTGAAAAAATTGTTATCTAAATAAAGAATGCATTTTAGGGATTTTTCGTTCCATGCTGGGGACTTTATATTTGTTATGTGTCCTGGTTTGAGCCAGGACAGAACCAATTTTGGTTTTAGTAATTTTACTTTTCAGTTAAGTCTCTTCTAAGTAACTCTACTTCCTAAAATTAAGAGCATGTTTTTCAGCCAGTGACTGCTTTTAGGACTTATAGCATTCAATATTTATAATTACTGCAGGAGAATGGTGTGCAGAACCAAGTTCACTGCTTGGTTCTGCTAAACATCTTAGGCACTGGAAACAAAAGGGAGGAAAAGGGGTCACACCTTCACACCTGTAACCCTCCTGCAGGGGGGAGTAACTGGACAGGTGATCCAAAATTGATCAAATGAGGTATACAGTCCCATACATGTCATTACTCCGTAAAAAACTGAGGGATCACATGGGTAATGCTTGCTTCATCCATGGCCAGCATCCTGGGAGGACTCAATCCATTCTTATGCCTTCGATCTCGATCCGTGCATTCCTACATCCAGTTACTGTCTGCTGCTGACTCCAGGAGTCCAGTCCAGGACTTTCCCAGGCCTGCCCTGCAACCTCAGTGTCAATGTGAGCATTACTGGGGGGGGGAGGGGAGAGCAAAATAGCGGGTTTTATATATATTTGTATATATTTCATTATTTCATTTTTTATCATTGTTTTATTAAAGCTGTGTAGTTTACTTGCCAAACCATAAGACTCTTTCCCTTATTCTCTTCTCATTTCCTTTCTGGGAAGGGAGAGGGGGTAATAGAGAGCATCTGTCATTTGTTTTATTGCCAGCCCAGTGTAAAATAAATGACATTATGTAAGCAGGTATTTTCAATCCAAAACAACAAGTTTGAAAAAAAAAATTATATAACCTATGATATCTCTTTAAAATGTCCAATATATATCAACCTTTTAGTATCTTCAGTCACAAGATGGAAAAATATATTTAAGGTCATCAGTGTAATTTTAAATTCTACAACTTGGTTAAGCCCATTGCACTTACATATTTTTGTATGATGTATAATTACAAGTTTATGTTCTATCAGTGGATTTCACACGTATTTGACAATAAAAAACAATGTATGTACTTGGTACAGTAAGGTGCAATTCCAGCATTAGAAGGAAAATACGTTCAAATAGAGACTACTTTCAGCACATAGCTTTCTACTGTTTTTACATATTATCTTTCTTTTTCTCCTTATTTCTTTCATTTGTCCCACCCAGATTATTTCAGTCACATTACTGCTATAAAGTCATCTTCTACACTGGCTTTATATATTGATGCACTCTCAAGAAATTATGAAGGGGAATTAGGAAATCAAAAAGACAATTTAGTTTAGAATCAGCTTCAGATTTGGGCACATAAATGTAGGATTTTTCATGTGCAGTAGCTATATAAACTCTCATTACAGTCAATGCAAAGTTGTTCATATTGCTCATACACCCTACAATCGCTGCACCTGATAGTTAATAATTTGTGTCCAGTCCCTGGGTTTTATTGAGTGTTTACATAGATGTCCATAAAGGGTAACCTGTACATATCTTGATCTTGATCTGAATCCCATCCATGAAATCATATCTTAGAAGTTATAACTTAATATTAACAAAAAAGTAAAATCAAGATTCAACTGGTGTGATCTCTGCTGCCTGAGATGGAATTATTAATGTCATTTACTTTATATTCAATAATCTTCTCATGACAGAATTATACATTGATATTTGTAGGTGGGTCATGACAACGATCATGGCTGTGAATACTAACTGTGTCTCTTTCAACTCTTGACATACAGAACTGGGGTTCCTTCAGGACTTCTTCATGGCTGTGGATTTTGCTGTACTCTGTGAGGCCTTAATTTGTTAGTAGCATTTCATGTCTTGCTCTCTTGCTTGTCCTACTCTTCATTCCTCTGTACAATGTTTTCCTAATTACTGCCAGTGGATTCTGATCTCTCCCTAACTTATTTCTTGGGTTTGGGTTTTTTTTTTCAGTCTGGAAAATAACTGCTTTATTCCTTCTTTTTCACCATAGGTTTATCATGTCTTCTGTATAGATGTTTAAGAATGAATACCTTTAACACATCTAGTCCCTCTGTCACATTATGTTGTATTTTTACTTTGTTTCTTTGTTCTGTCTCAGGATGCACCCCTATGGTATTCACTTTTACTTCAAACTTTACCTATGTCAGAATCATCCACATTCCTGAGCATTATTTTGGATTTCTTTTTAATCATCTCCAGTGTATTTAATTTCACATTTTTGTCCAGGAAGATTACCATGTGTTATCCCTGGTATTTTTTTCTCAATGCATGTTGTACGAGAAGTTATTTAACACAGGGTCTGGCAAAAAAAAAAATAAAATGTGCAAAACTTTCAGTTTAAAACCTTTTGTTGTTCAATTGGACTTGCATACCGTGGGTGGAACTTGGGGGCTGGTTTGTTGCTGCCTAAAAAAGATGTGGATTTTACAAATGAGAACACTGCTACATGACAACACATTGAAATATTTAAATGAAGACTGAGTACCTGTATTTTTATGATAAAACATCTATATGATATCAGCAGCAGTCAAGCCAGCTTGCTGGGCTGACCTTATTCAGTTTACCTCAGAGTTAAACTGCAATTCCTTGCCCTCTTCCAGGCCTTTGTGTTGGTAAACATAATGGGCACTAATAAATTTGCAGTGAAAAATTCTTGTGCTTATTTTTTAAGTAGAGAAGGCTAATCCTTGATGTTCATCTGGGAATGACTGGAATAATGGCAGAGGTGTCATCTGACTTTCAGAACCCACAGCCTTTGACAGTCAAAAATGAGGGAATACCCACAGCCATGTTGGTTAAACATTCTGAAAGGAGCAATGTATCCCTGGAGAAAAGGCTGCTTTTCCTCTCCCTCCCTTTTTCCTCAGACATGTTAGTTTACTGGTGAAAGTTTACAGTCAGTGCTAGCAAGGGCTGAGCAGGAATTCTTTCGAGAGGGTTATGCCTCAGACTGTTTTTCCCCCCCTGTACCTTGGGAAGGTCAGAACACCTCTGGAGATTACCAGTGGCCTTTTGCTTTTAACTCAGCTTTGCAGCTCCACCTTATGAAGTCATTGTAGACACTGCAATATGGTCAAGTTTTCTAACTTTAAGGAAATTTTTTCCAACATAATATGCCTTCACTTCCACATGCAAGAAAGTACGGAAATTTCTTGACATTCAGCTCCTTCAGAGTGAGAGCTCAGAGCTTTAGATTATATGATTAAAGGTTAATGTCTATTAACAAAAAAGACCCCTGGGGATCAGGGCCCCCAAGAAGGTAATCACTGCTCATGGAGTACCCTGACCTGACACTCCCAGCACCCAGACAAGTCAGCCCAAGAAACTTCCTCCTCTGAATGCCTTGCAGACTAAAGGGGGTTGCTGCCTACAGGGTACAGGTACAGGAGCTATTATGGGATGTAGGGGAAACAAAATTTTGGGATTGTGCAAAATGCATTATGAGATGTTTTAAAGGGAATTTTGGGACTGTGACACTCACAATGGGATGTTCAGTGAATAGAAAAAAAGGCAGGGAAAGGAAGTGGCTTGGCTGTATTAGGGAGGAATGACTGTGAGAAAATTAAGGGGAAAGGGTAAAAGAGGCCAATTAAGTATGAACAGGGTCTGGCCAGTACACTTGTCTATCTGAATCCTGTGCTTGATCATTGCAAACTGTCTTCTGTTCTTACTAAATCCCAAATATCTCATTTGTGGGTGTATGTGGACGCTATGGACTTTCAACCTGGACTGGTTGGTGATAGACTAAGAGATCTGATTACCAGCAACTGAAGAGGAACCACAAGCCTCAGAGGCTCAAGGGCCCAAGGTTTCAGCAAGTCAGGAAGACCTAGGTCTAAGAGAGATACCGGGTAGGCAGTGTGTCTAAGACCAGCTTTTGGCAAGATACCTAGTGTGTGTATATTCCACTAGCAGATGTTGATCCTGATGAGCCAGGGAGGGGGACCAGGACGGTGTCATTCATGCTGTTCATGTTTGTGTGCGTGTTCTTTTTGTTCAGGTGGAAGCCATAAGGGCACTATATTCTCTTTGTGTTGGTCCATGTATGTGACCTTATGTTTAAAGTGGCTTGTGCATACAAATGCATGTGTAAAATTTGGGCTTAGCCTTGATGCTGCCTGGAACTGGAGACATTTCACTGTGGGAGCCCCACATCTACATGGCAGGGTTAGGAGTACTCTCTAATACACAAACATATCAGTGTGTGTCAGCAGAGTATGATCTGCTTGTAATCCACAGCCCTGGGAAAGACTCACAATTCCCACTGAATGTAGTTTAAACAAATTAATTTCACTCACATTTCAGTTTTTTAGTCTCCAATTTTTTTAAGGTCGTCTCTGCTGTTACTTGAAATAAAGTATGATTTACTCTTGTTGGGCACAATTCTGGTGATGAGGCCAAACAAGAGTAATACCATGATCTGCAACAAAGACGTAAGGAAACAAATATACACAAAACTTGATTATTTTTTTTGAAAAGGTACAAGTCTCTTCTCACAAGCCCATAGTAGATATAAATCTGTTAAATGTCTAGAGGTTTACTGTTGTCTTTTATAAAATGTAGATAAAGTTTGGAGCATTCCTTCTTAGCTTTTTCTTTTTCTTACTGTGTCGGGCTCGTAGAGTCTGGAGGTCATGTTACCAGTGTGTTTTTAAGCTGCACACAATTACCCTCAACCCTGTAAAGCATTGCACAGCAGGAGAGTATTTATGACCTGTCACGATGAAAGCCACTGTTTTAGGCAGCCCAATAGGAGTCCAAGCATAATGCAGTGGTTATGAAGAATATGAAGGTGCAATATAGGGATAACTTATTTAAACATCACATTACTATGCCTTTGAACATAACTTTTTCTGATCCATATTTTCCACTGAGAAGTTAAGCTGCATGTGTCCTCGGCAGGTTGCTGAAGTAGAAATTCTATTTATCTACTACTTATTATTTTATTAGCAAAATTATCATCCTACATGCCATTATTTGGAGGGATTATTAACCTTAACTACTGAGATCCAAGGGCACTTCACAAGGTGTTGCACACTTAGATCTCATGGTGTCCAACAATTTGTTTTAATTTTTTGTTTTGTTTTGTTTTAAGAACAACCTATCATATAATTTTACATTCACTTCAAAATAGCTTTCATGCAACAAAAGTTGTTCAGGTTTCATATATAGTGAAATGTATATATATTCACACCATGTGAAAATAAGAAAGCCATTAAAGTGATGCAACAAATCAGAAAGAAATAGTTTGCTCAATAACATAGACCTTTCACAATATGGCAAACAAATGTTTGTATGACATATGCAAAATTTTAGTGTCATTTAATTACTTTCTGAAAACACTTTTCCACCAACAATATCACTTTCATTCCTCCAATAAAAAATGTGAAGGGGATTAAAAATAAAAAATGTAAAAATAATGTGAAATATAGGAAGGTGTGTTCTCAATTTCTTCTTCCTCATTTTGATATTATCTTGCTGATGTATTTCTCTTCCTGTTTACAGTTTACTGTTACAGTTGCTTTTTACAGTCTTGCAGATTTTTGAAAGTGATTTTTTGATTCTACTTTTTGGATGTTTCATATGAAACACCTCTCATGTAGTTCTTATTTTGTCCTCTTTTTTTTTTTTTTTTCCAGGAATCTAATGAATAACCATCCTTTTACAGTCTGTCATTTTAAAATTGTAACCTCAAATTACTACATACTTTTGAAGTGTCAGAACGTGTAATTTTCTTCACATTCTTATGTAGAATATTGGTGTTATAAGTACTTCTTTATACACTCATCTGAAATCCATCATGCCCATGATTGGTATCATGACTTTAGCATCATAATGCAACACATATTGATAGTTTATCCAAGCTGTCAATGGTTTACAGCCAATCAAGTAAATATCCGACAACGCTAAACAGTCTTGTTAAATTACTAGGAGACAGAATATGTTGATGATTTTGTCTCAACAGACTAACAACTTTAGATCGATGTCAGCTGTCACCTGATTAATTACACACATAAGGCAGCTGATCACAGAAATTTTCCACCTTTTCCCCTTAGTATTTCTATTTGTTCTTCACAAATAGTCACAGTCATTCAACAGTTGAATATGATGAAGTCAGCAAAACAAACCTTAGCAAGGTGGTAAATATTGGGCAAAATAGATAGAATTTGTTTAGCAGATCATATAGAGGAAAGGTGGCGAAGACATTGCCATTGTTTAAATTGGTTTTTAATTGCTTTGTTAACTTGGGAAAGGTACTCCTTTAAAATGCAATTACTTTATTTCTTTTAATACTTAATGGTGTTGATCCTTTGCTCTTATCACTATCAGGTTAATAACTTTTTCTCATCTTTTTATTAATTATATCTGACTCAATTTAACAATGCAGGTTTCAGTGATATTTTCTTTCTCAGCATAGGTGTTATGCTCAAAAACTGCTCAGTGACAAAATTACATGCTCAGTTACAAAACCCAGCATTTGTTCTACTATTGCAAAACCGATTAAGTAGCATTTTGCAAGTCACTTTGGTCCACTATAAGTAGCATTTCTCTGTGATTCTTTGAGGCACCAGGTGTTGACTGCTGGCTAGAGGTGTTGTCAAGAATAAGAAGGGAAACTACGGATGAAGATAGCACAGACTTTGGTGCTGGTGTTTTACAGCACAGCAGTAGCACGACTAAGCCCCTCCTATGGAGAAGGCTCAGGCACTTGTCCTTTGTCTTCAGAGCTGATCTCTTCTGGGACAGCATGGTTCCTCATCCCATGGTCTCAGAGTCTGCTCAGAGATATGTAATGCACCTAGCTGTTCCTAAAGCTTTAGCTGAAGAGCTAGTTTTCTGCATGCATCACCAAGATGTTCCTCACCAGAAAAGCAGGCTGCTACATTGAAAACCTAACAAGTTTGTGGTAAAAGTAGGAAAAGGGGTGAATTGTAAGAAGGTACTTTTCTCTAAAATATTTTCCTGATTGATAACACCTGATTTCAAATATTTGAATCATCTGGCTGGCTTCTATGGTCTTGTAAATCTGTTAGATATATAATAGCCATGCTGACTGAAATGCTGATTTAACCAGTCCAGTTCTGGGTGACCACACATAACCTGCTGCTGGGTGGCAGCTCTCTTTGGTAGGAGACCAGGTACAACTATTTGTATTTCAGTCCCTTCTGATTTTCACTTAAAAAGTGAAACGTGATACTCCCTAAATACGAAGGATCAGCATTCTAGACAAGCATCGTGTGTACATAATCATATGCATCTTGAAAGTTATCCAGATGGTAATTTTAGGAGGAACTCCTAGTGGATGATCCAATATCAATCATAAGTACCACTCAGAACCTTTCTTTCCATTCCTAGATGTCACTGAACTGTCTATTTGCTGCTGAAAGTCTCCTACAGACCTATTCATTCTGTTCTGCCTTTCTCTATGATTATGACATCCCTTACTATATTCTGCCAGTGGTGGACAGAATGTCTCAATATGAAGATGTAGATGATTCCAGGTAATCTGACCTTAGCAAGCAGATACAAAACCTGTCTTATTATTAGAATGCTTTGAAAAAATGGGGCAGCTTTACCACACATATTTATAAAACAAATGCATGTAACTCAGCTATGCAGTTTCTTTGGTACTCCACCAAGAATCAGAAAGGATGAGATTTCTATTGTGATTATTGTTGCTAGATACAAGGCAGCAATATAATACCATGGTGTGGAAAAAATGGAAACAGTTTAGACTGAAATATCCCAAGTATTTTTTTTTGTTTGTTGGCTTGTTTGTTTGTTTGTTTGTTTTCTTCAGGAACAACATTACAAGCCTACATCATGGACAACAGGGTAAGAAGCTGAAGTTTGCACTAGGACAAGAGAGCCTGCTGAGTGGAAAAACTGTTTTGGGGGTTATTGAACATCAAGAATTCTGGATTAGAGCATCACAAGTTAACATTTCAACAACAAAAAAGGAGACTTCAACTGTTTATAACAAAGAAGAAACATGTCTGAGAAAACAAGAAGGAAAGACATCTTTTTGCAAACTGGGGTGATAGAGAGTAGTTCAGCTTCCTGATTTATTCTTCTCACAGTGCAAGACAGAACTCAGCCTAGTTTTGCTGGAAGTAAAATTAAAAGTCAGATAAAGAAAGGATTAAAATCTAATAATTTTACACTTCTGTGAAGTATGTGAGGCAGATAAAAGTTATGGCGTATTTTCAGGCAGTCAGAGTGGCACACATACAATAGGTCTCTGAATAGCAGGGGGTTAACACCTGCTTTTGTGATTTCAATCGAAAAATAATAATTTGACATTTGGACTAAGACATCAGCCTGGAGAAGAGAAGGCTCTGGGGAAATATTATAGCAGCCTTGCAGTACCTGAAGGGGCCTACAGGAAAGCTGGAGAGGGACTTTTTACAATGGACAAGAGTTTCAAGCTGAAAGAACGTAGATTTAGATTAGATATTAGGAAGAAATCCTTCCCTGTGAGGGTGGTGAGACACTGGCACAGGTTACCCAGGGAAGCTGTGGCTGCCCCCTCCCTGGAAGTGTTCAAGGCCAGGTTGGATGGGGCTTTGAGCAACCTGGTCTGGTGGGAGATGGCCCTGCCCATGGCAGGGGGGTTGGAACTAGATGATCTGTACGGTCCCTTCCAACCCAAACCATTCTATGATCATACTGTTTATCGTTTATTTTTATTTTTTTTTACCATTTTGCAACTGCTACAATTGCTTTAAGGGCTTTTAATAACCAAGCTTATAAACTAGCTTAAAATGAATTCAGCTATAAATGAGTGACCTTGCTCTTATTTCTTGATGGCATGTAGATCCATATTATTTTAACATTTTTTATCATGGCTTTATTTCCAAATTTTTTTCCTTGAATTTAGACTTTTTTCTTTGAATATCTTCCTTTCTTTTCAAACTTTCCATTTTATATCTTTCAAGCAAATAATACTGAAATCCTTCAAATCCTTATGTGCTCATATAAGCTGTTTTATAATACCATGGAAAAGGTATATATTTCTGCAATATGAAAATTACAGTGCTGTTACAAACATTATGATAAATGTTTTGAAAGCTTTTTCTAACTCTGCTATTTTTTGTTCCTGGCTGAACAGGAACAGATAACACTGGTATGAAAACTAAAGCTCTCCAATCAATTTTATGTAGCACTGATTTGTACATGCTCTTTAAATTTTTATTTCCTGCAATGGGTACTGAAGCTTTAAATATTAATGTGATTTTAATATTGCATAGAAAAAGACAGAAGGTTGAGACCTTCTTATATCTTAATATAATTCCAACAAAGCAAGAAACAGTTATGTATTATCAAGACTTGATTTAGCTAGTGGCATGTCAATGAAAAATAACAAATCTGAACATAGTGTCATGAAGAATGTTGAAATACTCTTTCATTATTCACTCCAATCTCATAACTTCAGTGGCATGCAAGACATGAAGTGCATTGTCAAAAATATATACTTCAGAATACAGTACCATTAAATATTTTATCCAATTGGCAATGGTGCTGCAAAAAGACTGAATGCTGAACTGAGCCCTGTTCTTACAAAAAAATAAATCACATTGCACTGTGCTTTCCAGCTCTGTTCCTACAGATATAAGTTTTCTGTCAGCAATTTATTTTTAAGTGAAATGAAGCAAGTCTCTCTCTTTTTCTCTCTCTGGTTTTTTTTTTTTTTGGTGAGTATACTGAAGAAAGTCTTTAACTCTGTTGAAAGTCTGCTGAAATCCCTTAAAAATGAAAAGGAACTCTTCTCTCTGACTACTGGCATGTGGATTTGAACTCTAGTTAGCAATTGTTTTCTTAGAATGTAAAGTTAGAATGTTTTCTTAGATTAATAGACAGTAAGGAGATTCTGAGTTACAAAATGTTATATGTAGACCATGCAAGGAGACATTATGTACCATAATCAGTAGCTCAGGTTCTCCTTATTTCCTCAGCTCTTACTAAATCAGAAATGCTTCATTCCACACCAGTTTCTTACCATCTACCTTCTCTGCCTGTGTATCTTTTTTTGCCTGTGGCAGTTGGGACATTTGATGAAGTTCTTGGCCTTCTTTAACTAACAGCCCAGCATTTTCTCTGGTTGGCCTGTCCTACCCTGTTATATATCACAGATACTTGCATGCATTTTCGCCACCAACACACTTTAGAAAATTGTCCAAAAGCCTTTTAAAGTCTACATTTCATCCAGTACAGGCAGAGGACAAGAGAATACTCACTGTTCACCCAAGCAAATAATCAGATGCCTATAAATCTGTAGTCAAGGTTTTTGTAGGTTGTGTCCAAAAGGGATTTTTTAAAAAGGGACTTAAAGAATAGTACTGAGATGACTTTACATAAGTTTGAGGATGAGTTTTCCTAAGTGTGAAAGGATTTTGTCTGAAAATCTGGCAAGTCAGTCCTGAAAGAGACTGTAGAATGTCCAGCTTTACTCCTCTCCCCAGCCAAGCTTACATTACTATGAATGTCATTTATTTATATAATAAATATATAGTAATTTATATAATTTTGTAAAACCTTATAATTTGAACACATATAATCTTGCAACTTGTGTATGGAAAAGATTTCTTAACCTACTTGTATAGCAAGTTAGTGATTGTGAACAGGGGAAAATACAGAAATTTTGTTCAATCAGATAGCTAGTCACATATAAAGTGTATGTATGTGATATATACTGGACAGATAAAAGTTGCCAGCACGCACAGTTGGAAGAGTTTTGCCTGACCAGCTGATGATACCTCCACAAGGAAGCCTGCAGAAAGGATTCCTGTTAACACTCCTCACATGATGACTACCACCCTGTCTGAGAGCTTTGTGGTTGAGCTGTACCCTGTTCCAAGAATCCAAACATATTATTGCAGTTGTTCATGTAATAAAACAGCAACATGGTGGAATGTGGAGTGAGAGGTCTTCTCATTTACTAGCTTGATACTATCTTTTTATAGCTTTGAAAATAAAGGCTTGCATCTCAAAATCATAATTTCTTTCACCCAACAACTAACTGTGATGTAACTTTCAGTGAGTTTGAATTAGTCCATATTATGGACAATGAGAAATTTGATTATAGTTTTTCGTGAGTAGGATACAGCTGACCAAATTTTCATAAAATGAAGGGTGAATTTGTCAACAGCTTGTCTTGGTGACAGATACACTTTGTGTTGGGCAATGATTCTGTACATGGTATATATTTTTGTCTGCATCACTCTATTAATAAGCTATATGTTGCTATTTCTGGGCTTGGGAGTTCTCGATCAGGACTCAGTAAGTGAAAGACCTTTTTGAGGGCTTGGGAGAGAACTTTAATTCAAAATTATTTTTAGGCTTTTTCCTTGTACAGTCTTTTTTTTCAGGACAGAAGTGTGCAAGAGACATAATAGGAAGCTGACATTTGTATTGTTTATAGAGGAATGAAAACAAATATCACTCCAACCTCTGTGCATGCATCTATTGCCTATGCACACATATTAGGTGCATGGGGCAAGGATTTAATTTCACTACATCAGAAGCAATGAATTCTTATCTTATCATTGCAATTTTTCACTTGTTTTCAAGTTTCTCTGTTTTCAATATCCGAGTAAACTCATCTGCCATAGGCTGCAAAAGAGAGCAACAAACCTCAGCTGAGATCCACAGCCAATGAAAACATAAAAGGTAAGAGTTAATAGCCACAGCTATTCAAATAGATCCTTTACTCATAGGCTTTGCATGTTTTGGAACAAGCTGAGACAATGACATGTATTGTTTTTACATCATTTTGGTCTATCTTGTTTGTAATCTCTGGGGAATTTTTCAGCAAAAAATATTCTGGAGGAGAGTACAACTGCAGTAACAATCTTGAACACCTCCAATACCTGCTATGCTTTTCTAAGGTAGTCAACTGTTAAGAGATCCTTACATTTTCTGAACAGGGTTTAGACAATGGGCTAAATGACTTACTGTAGCAGTGCACACAGAGTACCAACATACTTGGTACGATTAGAAGTGTGAAAATGAGTGTATTTGTCTATAAGCACGTTAACAATTCAAACAAATTAATTCAGTTTATGTTTTTGGCTTCTGCAGCAACTCCTCAAATATTTGGCCACCCTAGAGACGTATAGAAATAAATATTAAGGCTTTCTATATACAGATGTTCAAATGGGCTTTCTTAAAGTAACTTTTTTGAGTATGTCTATGCTCACATGACTGCACATAGTGTTGTTTTTAACTAATTAGTTGGTTTGCTTACCACAGGATGCCAAAGCTCTTCCAAGGATGGGCTAGGTGTGTACTACCAAACAGTCCGTGCTGTGTTGCTGTAGCTAATCTGTTCCTCATACCAGATGCTGAGCAGGCCTACCTTACCACAGTAACAGAGTGAGAGGGTATCATGTCATATAGACAATTGTTAAATTGTATTCTGATAGCAAGCATAGTTTGGAAAGAAAACTGCAGAGTCGGGTAAATGCTTCTTAGGCAGCTTGAGTGTGACTCCTGCCCTAAGATGAAAAAACATAAATGCAACAGGAACATGTTGGCTTGGGTATGGTAAGTTACTGGAACATGTTTTCTGACATAATTAAATTGTCCTAAGATTAAACTACTTGTCTAGTTGGAGAATGGTACAGTTTTCATCCTTGAACCACTCCAGAAAAGACAGGGCTTTCTGAAGTATATGCCACTGTGTGCTGATTTTTTTAACCAGGAAGTTATTTTAGCGTTACAGGAACAGGAACTATGGTCAAGTCACAGTTAATGAAGAATAGAATTGAATTACTAGAATTACTAACAAAACAGTCTGTTTGCAGGAATAAGGATCTGTTAGTTTTAGTCAGAATAGGTTAGGCTGATGCTGAGAACATTTTTGAAAATATCATCTGGAAGATGTTCCATCTTGCATATGCAAATATTTAGCAGATCATCTACCCACTGGTAGTATGAACATCTGGTAACAGCCACAAAAACCTTGTTGTTCACAATGCAATTTGCCTTCTGTTTACAGTGTTTTATCAGGAGAAATGACACTCTAAGCCAAAAAAAAAAAAATAAATAGAGGTAAGTAAAGAATTCTTCAACATGTTTTGCTGATATTCATAAAGTAAAAAAATACCCTTATATAAATTATTTTTATAATATATTTTTATTGCTAATACAATTATAGTAGTGATTAAATGTAGTGCCATGCTCAGGGGACTTGGGTATATGGGTGTTAGCAGAAAGAAAGTAGTTACCCTTTTACCCTTCCACTGTTCGACTCAATAAAATGAAATTAGAGTTGTAGGAGGATAACTGGATTATTGTAGAGTCATCATTTCCTGCAGCATTTATCCTTTAAATTTGACCTTTGCAGGAGTTCATTATGCCAAAATTGATAGATCATGCTCATAGGAAAAAGTCATCTGGAATACCTGAGAGCTATTAAGCTAACTAAATAAACAACTCAAGAAAATGCATGTATATATTTAAAATAGGTTTGTGTGTGTGCATATATATATATATGTATGCATATAAATGCTGCAAGACCCGTCACAGTAATTTTCTTAAAAGTATCTTTTGTGAATATAAACATGGGTTTAGTTATGATGGATATTAGCACAGTGTTTAAAAAAGATAGAAGGAGACGACAGAAATATACCACCCCAAAGTAAAGACATGTCACCAAACCTTCCTAGCAGTGAAAAAACAAAAGTTGTTTTCTTTTTTGTGGAAATACAGCAGAAAAACAATGCTCTCAGTCCCTTCAAGGGACCTGCTTTCAGGCCTTCAGTAAATGCAAAGCCTAATCTCAGTTTCAGAATTTGCTTCTGAAGAATTACAGGATATCCATGATGAAAGTGCCAGGAATTGTAATACACCCATCTTAAGAATCCAGAGGTCTGCATTTGTCATGGCACATGGCCACTGGCAGGGAGTGCGGGAGCGAGGCAGAGAGCAGAAGAGAGGAGACCCAGAGAGGAGACTGAAGCCTCTGTCCTCCTGTCTTTAAAGAGTTTGGCAGGAAATGGGTGGAATACTGAACCTGATACCTGATACCTAACACCCCAGACCCCTTTTCACAACTGGGTCCTAAACTCCACCCCTCATTCACTGGGTGCTTGCAACAAAAGCCAATAAGAATTTTGCCTGCCCCTTTAAAACTATAACAGGTTTAAAGCCCAAATCAACTCTGCCATGCCCATCTCAAGACATCTTAACTCTCTACAGCAGTAGTGAGCATAATACACAGATGTCATCCAGATTCCAGCTTCAGTAAACAAACATATCACTGTCCAATTTATTGTAACTGAGCTACCTGTTGTTCACTTTAACAATTAAATGTATTAATTGTTTGGTTCTTTTGTAAGATCTAACAGTCTGCCTGGGGTACCACCTTTTAGAGTTCAATGTGACTCTTCAATTGACTCGTTCTCTATTGAGAACCTTAATAACTGTTTTTTTAATCCAGTTTGTTATTATTCCCTGTTTTTCAGTTCAGAGGTTAAAATGACAATGTCAAGCTATAGCATAAGCCATCGGTTTCTATTAAAGGATTGGGAAAAGGTTGTAAACTAAACAAAAAACTTAAATATTAAAAGAGTTTACAAGTTCAAAATGCTTATTACTGTCTCCCTGTTATCCTCCCCTTCAAGTTAAGGACAAACTCTATGCTCTTGTAAAATGACAGCACTGGAAACGTCCAAAAAGCACTGAAATGTTGTTGAATGCCTGAAAGTAGAGACAACATCAGTAATCATTGATGTGTCAATGCTTTGGAAATAGTTTTGGTTTAATTTCCTAATGTCGGAATCAAAAAGAATTCAATCAGTAAACTGAAGTGGCAGCATGTTGATAAGGCTCCTTAAGCAGAGAGAAGAGACAGGACACACGGAATGCTCACCTATCGCTTGTTGATCAGGGTATTCAGCAGATTATTGTAGAATCATAGAATGGTTTGGGTTGGAAGGGACCTTTAAAGGTCATCTAGTCCAACCCCCCTGCAGTGAGCAGGGACATATTCAACTAGATCAGGTTGCTCAGACCCTTGCCCAACCCGGCCTTGAACATTTCCAGTGACGGTGCTTCTACTGCCTCTTTGGGCAACCCGTTCTAGTGTTTCACTACCCTCATTGTAAAAAATTTCTTCCTTATATCTAGTCTAAATCTACCCTCTTTTAATTTAAAACCATTATCCTTTGACCTATCACTACAGGCCCTGATAAAAAGTTTTTTCTCATCTTTCTTATAGGCCCCCTTCAAGTATTGAAAGGTTGCAATAAGGTCTCCCCAGAGCCTTCTCTTTTCCAGGCTGAACAACCCCAACTCTCTCATCCTATCTTCAGAGGAGAGGTGTTCCATCCTTCTGATCATTTTTGTGGCCCTCCTCTGCACCCAGTCCAACAGCTCCACGTCTTTCTTGTGTTTGGAACTTCAAAACTGGACACAGCACTCTAGGGGGGGTCTCACTAGAGCAGAGTAGAGGGGGAGAATCACCTCCCTCAACCTGCTGACCACATTTCTTTAGATGCAGCCACAAGTGCACACTGACAGCTCATGTTGAGCTTTTCAACCACTAGTACCTACAAGTCCTTCTTGGCAGGGCTGCTCTCTATCCCTTCATTACCCTGCTGTTATACATACTGGGGCTTGCCCCAGCCCAGATGCAAGGTCTTGCACTTGGCCTTGTTGAACCTCATGAGGTTCACACAGGCCTGTAATCCTATGACTGATTCAGTTTCAACTCTTTTATCGTAATATTTGCTGGTGACCTATAAAATTAATTAATGCTCATTCATTGTGAAAACTATTATCTTTTCACTTTTTTGCAGATGAGTAACATTTACAAACCCACAATATACTGATTCATTATGTAATAAGTACCGTGTAGCTCATAGCTCTTTTTAAAGACATGTTTTGAAAGATGTAATGGATGTCTGACTTTGATTTTCAGAATATAATACTAATCTGTTTTAATACTTAGTATTTTCTTATTGGTACTTATAGGTTATAATACAAATGAAGGATCCCATCTGAATTCCTGGAGACCAGGTATTTCACATTATTATTATTTGCCTGGATCAGGGTACATCTCATCAAAATGAGCTTGTGAAACTGAGATCTATGACAGTTTCATTCTTGTGTCATTCTTGCAAGTTTAAGATATCAAAATTAGCTGGACCAAGACTGGCTCTGATAAACGTCTTTGCAGACTTCATTATAAAATGTAGATTAAATCTCTTTCAGCAAACTTTAAAGCTCTTTACACTGGGACTTCTAGTAAGATTCTTTTAATTTCAGATTTCTTCTTTTTCTTGTTCTATAATAAAATAATAAAATTGTTTTGATTAAAATTAAAGATGGTTTTAAAACTAAGATGGCTGAAGATTCCAGAATGACTGAGGCTGACGTATATTAATAATTATTGGAGATAATGGGGCCGTATCTTGGGGCTACATTGTACTTCAGTATTTAGTATCTTCTCAGATAGTACAGAATATTTCTTATGGGGATGTTATTCTGGGAGAATATTGATTGTGGAAAAGCATCCCTGACAGATCCTTAGAGAATTTTCTTATACACTTCCAGCATTGTCCTGTTTCTTTTACTACCTGAAAATCTACATATGTTAATTTCAGGTGAACACAGCAGAGTTTAAAAAAATAATAAGAAAATATGAGTAAGTGTGTTTTAGTCACACATTTCATTTATCATATATGTATCATAATGGGAAAACTATTGTGACCTGGGGAATCATTTCTTCATTACATCAGAATTGTAACAGTTGTACTAATTCCTCATACATCATAATGTTTTGAAGTACCACCATCCAAAAGTAACGTCTAGCTACTCTCTTGTGTAATTGTTCATAGGATCTTAATTTTCTTGCAGAGAATAATATTACACTGTGTGAACTTCTATGAGTTAACCTACAGATCAGTGACATTACCTACCACTTAAAACCTGTAAAGTTATCATATGTTTGAAAAGTGTCTTATTTTTCTACCTTGACAAAAGTTCAAACTGAGCTTCTTTTCCTGTAGTTAGGCAAAAGCCTTTTTCACTTGCAGTGTCTTAGCCATAATGGCAAAGGTGGCTGATTGTATATACTGGGCTACATTAGCAAAAATGCAGACAGCAGACTGAGGAATTCCTTGCTCCAAGTTTATTACACCAGAATATCAAAAATCCTGCACTGACAATAGAGAATTTAACTGGATGCAATCAATTTTATTGCAGTGGAAGGGGTTTAGGGAATATATGTTGTAAGGATAAAAATAGGACATCATTGTACTTAAAATGAAGACAGTCCCCAAACTGACATTGACTGGAAAGACTGTGGTTCTTTTTGGGAATACTGATTCCTGAAGCAAAATTGCAGAATGAGGAATTCTGGTTTACTTCTTAATGTCTTTCCTTTCAGATGACGACAATAGGAAACTTCTCTTTTGCTTTGAAGTTCTTAAGGTACATGTAGCTAAACAGTTGTAGCTCTTTTCATGACTGAAACTTTAAAAGGCCCATCTGATACAAAGAACAGGATGACACTTGTCACATTGTTGTCAATGTTGCCATCTTTTCCTCTTTTACATATCTGTATAACTGACAGCAACTATGGTTTACATATGCAATTCATATGCAGCATGGTGAAATATAGAATCTACCTTCTTTTTTGACTGATAGCTGCTAATCTTTCTATGACTTCTGTAATTATTTGTGTTGTCTTGTTATTTTTTTATCTTCAGGAACACAACAATGTTCCTTTGGGAATGCGGTGAATAAACCATTAGAGAGAAAGTCAGTGTTGGGCATTATCTGTTACAAGGATGCTCTATTTAAGATGTTCTCTTATGGTTTAGTATACTAAACTGTTATACACAGCTATTAAAAAAAGAAGGAGAAGATGTCCAACCTATATTAGCCAACGTTAATGCCAACTGGTCAGTATTTTTTCTGTGACAATTGCCCTTTATGTGAAAAGCATTGTGCTTTTAGCAAAGCAGAGCTGTGCATACATTTTTTTGCAGTTTTTTCAGCTGTGTTGAGTGCTGTGATTTTATCTTCAGTCTGTGATTCATCCACTTCTGTTTATTTTTATTCCACCTCTTTGTTGGAATGACTTATTTCTCTATTTAAGGAGTTTTGAGTTTTACTCATGTTGAAAAGAGGAATTTTTTTGTTTTTCATAAAGGGTAGATCAGAAAAACACTGATATTCTTGTTCATGGAATCACTCTGGTCTCTATGAACTTGTCATTCTTGAATCATTATTTCTGCTCAGGGCAGAAATCCAGATTCTCGTTATAGCCAAGGGTTATATAAGTAGGTCTCTCCTAGGCAATTCCTTCAGTGCGTAAGTTACAGACACTTTGGGTAGCACTAAAGGTTTTCAGGAGTTGCCTCTCCTTCCCCATCTGCCTGACTACAAAGGGAACCTGGAAGTCAGGTGAGTGAGATCCTCCCCGGGTGCTTCCACAGCTTCTGGAAAGTGAGGTACTCAAAGGAAGGCTGAATCCACCACTAAAGTTAAGGAATGAGAAAATCTGCACCTAAACCGAAGCCCTGAGCTAATCTAGCTGTGTCTGAGTCAGATGACTATGAACCTGTAGCAGTCTGTACATACCAAACTTCCCTGTTTCCCAGTGCACTCTGGCACAAAATGTTTAGCAATGTTTGTACTATGACTACTGTCACAGGAATACTTACAAATAGTTAGTCTCTTCTTTTAGGGCTTAAAGGTGTAAGTAGTTCCGTCTCTTCTCCCGGCCCTGCTTTGTTTTCCCCCCTGCATGTTTTGGGTGATATGTTTCTCAGGATCAGGTGGGTTGTTTTGCTTGAAGGGAGTTCATGGACTGCAATTTGTCCTTGTGGAGCTATAGTAAAGGCTCAGCATCTCCAGTCCTATCTAATTCTTTACAGACAATGTGGCTATTTTGACATAGTTTCTACCTTATTATTTCAGCCAAGATTTTCCTTCTGACAAATAGCAAAATGGTCCATTCAAAGCCACTAACAATTTCAGAAGCACTCTTAACACAGTACTCTTTTAAACAAGGGATGGTTCTTCACAGCTTCTCTTTTTCTTCCATCAAAACTATTTTCAAAACACAACCAGCTCAGATGATTGCTCCACATTCGCAGCAATTTTCACGTAATTTGCTCACAGTCATGGAAATTAGTGTAGTCCTAGGAGGACTTATTGAGCACCATTTATTAGGATGCTTTGCTGTAGAATAAACTGCAGTCCTTCCAGTTTTGTAGCATGAGGATTCTGAGTGTTCTTGGAGCTGGGAATGCTGCTAGGAATACTAATGGGAGAATACTCTTTTTGATGCTCATCTTGTCTGAAATTTTTGAAAGCTATCCCTAATGTCTGTAAGGCACGGATGCTTGCAGTTTCTATTTTATATATGCTTGATGTTTTCCTAATCTGAAGTGTATTTGTACAGCAAGATGACTCTCAGACCTTTCCAAGACTATTAAAATTAAAAGGATATACCTTTAGGTGATTGATGTGGCTCACGAAGCTAGCTCCCTGCAGACAAGTACATTTCTGTTTGTGGACTACCCTCAGACATACTAGAATTTTTTATTTTTTAGCTCAATGCCAGAAAAGTATCTATTTAGCATGCCAGAAAACACAAGGCAGAAAATATAGCTTTTGCTTCTTCTTTTTTTTTTTTTTTCTTCCAGTTTTTTTCAGTTTGGATGCTGTCTTTCTATTTGCCTCTGAATCAGCAAGGGAATTTTTAGTTTGCTAATTTGCAGAGGAAGCTCCAATTCTTGTGAAAAAGGTGAAGCTTGACTATTTAATCTTAGTACAAACAAGGGAGAAGACTGAAGGTCAGGGGACTGGGCGAACAAGAAAACTTGTCTAAATTTCTGTCTTCAGTAAGATATTGAAAATGAAGTTAAACATCTTTTCCACTTTTATTTTTTATAAGTAATTTTTGTACTGATATATCACAAACTTTCCTCAATCTAAAGATTTTCTTATTGATGAAGTGATGGTCTTTGTGTAGGTAGTATTCCCATACTTAATTATTTGATTAATTATTTTACTGGAAATCTGCACGATGACTTCTTAATTCATTCAAGTAATCCTAGCAGTGCCCTATGGGACCCTTCAGTGTCCTGCTGCTCTGAAATGACCTCTCTCAGAGCTTAAATATTTATAGTAAAAGGGGGACACTTCCTACAGTACCTACTGATAGCCAGCCTAATTTTTGTTCCTAATGTCCTTAAACACTTTGGAGAATAACTTTTAAGAGACTGTCTTTTGTTGGGGCTTGGACAGGGTCTGGAAAAATGCACTGAGTCGCCATGGTCTTTTATGGTTAATTGCAGAGAAATTCAGGGTTGAAGCCTAATTTTAGAAGTTTTCAATCACTCTCTGCCTCTTCCCTCCCCACTGAATAAAGAAGGACACAGAGGAAAACAGTCTTGCAAGATAAAACTGACTGGGGATACCCTTATGTGGCTTGTAAATGACATAGAAGGGAAAAGGCATTCCCTAAAACATTTTAAAATACCTATCTGTAATCTATTTATCTGATGATCATAATGCATTTACTTTAGGACTTCTGTGAATCAATGTGTGTGTTTTTAAACTGTACTGTTGCTATCTGTATGATATTGAAAGAATATAAAGCTGATTTCAGTTGTCTTAGAATTTCTGTATTTACAAATTATTAAGACTTATAGTAAGGTTGTCTAAAGAGTTTAACTTTAATCAATATTTTTATTCCTGATCTAAAAGGTAAGGAAACAAACTTTGAGATTGATGTATTTTTTTTGTCATCTCAGTATTATAGGAGGCTGCATAGTGTACAAGAGATATAAATTATCTGGGTTATGGGTTTTTTTCTTTTTTTTTGGTGTTCTTGGGTTTTTTGTTGTTTTGTGTTAGTATTTTTTAGAAGATACTGTTCTATGATTTACAACTTCAGAAGAAACTTGTACATAGAGACATGTTTCTTGTTGCTCTTCTTTAAAGTAGAAGTATTCAGATGATCGCAAATTCAGCAGAAACAGACTTCAAATATGGCAGAAAAACATATAATTAGGAATAAATAATGCTAAATGTCTGCTTCAGAAAGTCAAAATTGGACTAAGTTATAGTACATTTGAAAAATCTTGCTTTTGTTGTATTATTTATGTGTTTTTTAAGAAGTAAATTTTACTGTTTCTGAAGTGCGGTCAGTGTGGATCTGCCAAGATAGTTTAACACGGAGGTGAATTCTTACAAAGTTATTATACCTTTCATCCTTTTCATCTTTATTATTATCCTCATGCCTAGATATTTAAAAAAATGTTTTCAGAAAATGGGAACAATTTACACATTTCAGATGAAATACTGGTGTTTAAAAAATGTCTACATGTGAAGAAGAAATAAAAGCAAAATTTTAATAACCAATAGATTTTGTTTTAGTCAGTGTCAGAGAAGGAGACAATAATAAGAACTGAAGTGAGAACATAATTTTGGGCATGAACTGAGATGGTCTGTCTGGAGTGGTATAGGCAGGTGAAAATACTTATCAGGAAGAAACATGTTGCCTCCCATATTCCCATGGTTTCATATGCCTCCACCAATTACTACCTATCTGTCACCTATTGCTAATAGGTCCAAAAATCCCATACCTTCTTCTTCTGGTCCCCTATCTACTTGTGTCTTACAAAAAATCGCATTTCTGATTTAAAAACTAAAACAATAAAATTAGATGAAATATAAATACTACTCACTAGTATACAAAGACATTTTTTCTAGTTTCTTCACCAGCTTTGTTGCCCTTCTCTGGACATGCTCCAGCTCCTCAATGTCTTTTTTGAAGGGAAGGGCCAAAAACTGAACACTGTACTCGAGATGTGGCCTCACCAGTACTGAGTACAGCAGGACAATCACTTCCTTATTCCTGCTGGCCACACTGTTCTTGATAAAGGCCAAGGGAGCTGGGGTTGTTCAGTCTGGAGGAGGCTCAGGAAGGACCTCATCGCACTCTACAACTGCTTAAAGGAGGTTGTAGTGAGTCAGGGGTTGGTCTCCTCTGCCATGCCCATAGTTAAAGGATGAGAGGAAATGGCCTTTGTACTGGTTTAACAAAACGGCCAGGGCAAGTCACAAACCAGACAGAGTTTTGTTTCTATCATTCCCCTCCAAAACTTAGAAGGGGTGTAAGGAA
>VZRW01001907.1:0-74136 GCA_013398125.1 Aegotheles bennettii | reverse complement strand
CTGTGATTCTGTGATTCTGAAATGGTAACACAAGCTTTACTGTGAACAAAAAAATGCCTCCCTGATCAAGTCTTAGCTTCTTGGGTTTCACAGCAGATGGAGAAGCAAGAGAAGGAGAATGAGGCTGCAACAACAGGCTACACTTATGAGAGCCAGAGGTTGAGTTTATGTAGCCATAGGAACTGTTGGATAGAGACTTGTAGTAGCTCCTTATAATATTCCAGAACTCAAAATTCACATGCATCCATGAGCAGCGTGGGAAGGATTAGGGTGGGACGGCAAACAGACAAGTTGCATAAGATCAGAGACAAGTTAAGACCTCTCAGCATTCCTGTCTTCACACACATCAATGCCTTCAGTCCCTGAACTGCAGGAAATGGAAAACATGTTTACATTGTATATTTCTCACAGCTCTTGACCATAGGTAGTAGCCTAGTTAATTCCCTCCATATTGAGAGGATGTTTTGTTTCAGAAGGAAGAGTATTTAGTCCCATGGACCTGCAGCAGCCTGCATGGCTTTGGAACAGAGGATGCAGAGTGGTTTCGGGGACTTCAATGCACTCATCTTCATAGAGGAGAAGGTCACTATTGCACTCTGGAGCCTCCCAACTCCCACCTTACATGTGGTAGCAGAAAATCAGTGTTATGTTGCCAGCTTCATCATTGGCCTGTGAGTAGTTGAGGTCCATGTTGACATTTTGCTGATGAAGACCTTGGGCAGCTGAGGACTGAGGGAACACACTGAGCAAAGAAATATCACCATTGTTTTGTGACACCCTTATCTGTTCCTGTGCATAGCAGGAGGACGAGAATGGGGCCATTCTGGAAACTCTTCCATTCCTCTAAGTGCCATGGCCTTGCAATACCCGGGTCTCAGCTGCAAACCCCTGCTTATTGCTATTTAATGATTTTCTCCCGAGCACAACATACATTTCCCTTCCTTCCTTTTTCCTCCGTCTCACCACAGGTAGACTCCTGCCTGATGCCAAACTCTTTTGCTCTGCTTTCAAAGCAAGAAGAAAACCACCTCTCTGCAGCTTGATAGCTCATGTAAGAAGAGAGAAAAATGGGGTACTGACAACAGATTGGTGTGACACCAGATGAGTGGGTGCAGCAGCCCTCAGCTGGCTGAAATTAATGAAGGGGGATGGCTGACCTATACTGTAGAGCCACTCCTGAATTGCTTAATGATGATGAGGAAAGGTAATGAATTTGCTGTCTAAAACATATATCTCTCATCTTGTCCTGAGACTCTGAAACATTGAAAGACTGGAAGGGAAGGATGATTCTATTTCTCAGCTCCCTTCCAAGGCTGATAATATGTTCCCAAACTCCTTGCTGGCTGTTGTACAAATATGCTGGTTGAGCAGAAAGGGCTAGGTACCCAATTTCATCCCTGTCTAATTCTCATATGGCCAGTCCATTTAGAGGTTACTGGGCCATATGCTAGTATACATTTGCGTGATGACTCTGATTACCTTCTCTGCACAGACTTCAGATTGAGAGCAGAATTCACCCGACTGACACACAGGAGGGCGCATGATTACCCTACAGAAATTAGTCACAAAACTCCACATGTGGGAGCCATAGGTAAGTTTTAGAGAAATCACTGCTAGGTTACAAGCCACTAAATGTGTCCCACTGGTTTTGAATCAAGTACATACACTGTAAGAGAAACAGTGAGTTAACCTACACTAGGGTTGTTAATTTTGCCTGGAAGGCACAACTGAAAAAAATCCCAACACAAAACAAACATTACAGGTATTCTGTCTGTCCCTTCAGAGTTTAACTGCATAAACTGCTGAACTGGCACAGGTGCAGGAGGGAGCAGAAAGAACTTTGCAGGGGAGGTAAAAAGATGGAGATACAGTGGTTTGCACTGGGAGTTTTCTAGGGCAGATCGGTAGCTGCTGGAGGAAATCTCTGTTCCACTGGGGAAGACCACATTTGACAGTTCTCCATCCATCCTATTCATCTTCCCCTCCCCTCCAGGGTGCCAAATGTCAAATCAGGCATTTTGACACCTATGGAGAGTCAGAATCAAGAGGCCTTCAAAAGAATGAATAAAAGAAAAAGGGATTATTGGTTTTGAAAATGATCAGTGGCAAACAGGTCCTCACCTAACAGCCCTAACTCGGACTTGATCGAACAACCTTGATGAAAAAAGAGTCCTCAGGGGCAGCTCTGCTTTGATTACAAGTGCAAAGAGACATCATACCCAGTTGAAGCTTGTCTTTGACCTCAGTGGCATTAGAATTTCATCCAGTGAGTCAGTTTAATTGACATTTACCATACTCCGCTGCTTTTTATATTTAATTCCCCTCAAATTTACTACTGTCAGCTTCCAGTCAGGAATATGGCACCAGCTGCAGCTTTCAACATGGTTAACTCTACTGTAGAAACAATTTTACTCTCAGGTAAAAATCTTACTCAACAGTGTCAATAACCTATCTGGAAGAAGAGGCGTTTGCCAAGAAAGGTTAATAGACAATCAGAGTGCCTGACTTATATGGAAAGGTTGACCAAGCACCAAGTAGGAGTGGGAAGACACATGAACCATCCAGAAGTACCAGAAACACCTAGGATGAAAAGTATCTAGAAACACTAAGGATGGAAAGGAGGTGATTAAAGTGGTATCACAGATAAAAACAGGAGCAATAGTAGTATCATCTTTTCAGAAATGATACATTCGCAACTAAATGTAAAACCAAGCTTCAATAATGACACTTGCTATGTAGGAGAAGAGTTTTTCACAGTAAGCCATTAAGCCCTGTCTCCTGAGACCTGAAACCTAGAGTCAGAATGTGCCTTATAGTCAGGGACAAGGTTGCCACAGCCTCCAGTATGGAAAAGATGACCCCATATATCTTTTTCTTACATAATTTCTATAATTCTATGAGCTTTCATATTTTGAAAATAAAATTAATTTCTGTTCATCTAATGCTGCCACTGCCTGTTGCCTCGTGATTGTAGAAACCTCTCCCCAAAAAGTTTCATCTGGCCTTTATTGCAGTATTTCGTCACTGTCACATCATCATCTTCAGGCTATCTGCACCAGAAAAAAATGTTTAGGAACTGAGATTAATAACAGGTTTATTGGAAGGGATGAAAATGCAACAGGATGCATGATTTTTAGCCTCTAGCTGTTAATGCAGCATCTTACATACGTTGGCACTCTTTAAGTGTGGAAAACAGGAATGCTGTTTCTGCTGATACTGGAAACGTGGCACGTTCACAACACTGCTTTGAGAAGACAAGTAATTGTTGACCAGTTGCTATTAATAAACAAAGAAACCCTGACTCTGAGTATAACAAGGCTGTCTGAGAAGGACAGTTTTTCCAGTGTATCTAAACTACCGTATTTTTTTAGCACTCCTGAAATGCAATGTGTCATTTTTAAAATGAATTAAGGTTGAAATGGAGTATAACAGTCAAAGAAACAGTGGGAAGGGAAAGGAATTCTTGATTAAAACAGAAATGACTGAAACTAGATACACTAAAAAGCTTGCTGTGGAAGAAAACTGCTCTCTCTGTAACAAGTGACTTTCCCTTTTCACTTACTGTGAACTACACTCTCAGAGAAATCAGAGTTTCAACAGGGCTCAGTAGAGCCAGAAAGGCAACATAAAGCAGAGGTGAACAAACAAGTATGAATAAATTCCCTGAATATTTCCTCCTGTTCCCTTTTCCCCCTGGGTGACAACAAATCTTCATTCTTCCTGTTTAGTCATTCTTGTGTATTGTGTGTTAAGTAGTGGGTCCAAATTTCACAGAGTGAAATCTGTTCCATTGGGAAATAATTATTCATTTGGGGGTGAGAAAGGGGAATGTTTTATTACACATCTTGGAAAAGGAGATGTGTTTGAATCATTAAACCATTCTTTTTCCTCTGGATAAAATCAGATCAGAGGGCACTGGAGACATGACAGCAATGGGAGCAAAGATAGATGGACATATACACAGATAAGATGGATAGACAGATATGACAGGTGCTGATAACAGGGTTTTAATATATGGAGTAGAAGAGATTACAAAAACTAGAATCTTCCTCTGGCCAGATGTGGAAACTGTTTTCTGGAATGTTACATTTGGTGTTAAGAATTCTGTAAAAGTATTAAAGTGATCTGATGTATATGATTTATAATAACTATAAAGAGGCTACCAGCCTGTAAATGAAAAAATGGAAAGGCTCTGAGGAGCAGAAAATCATGGGACAACAGAAATAATTTGAAAAATAATATCCTCAAGTAATACAGACACTTTCTCACAGGTATCTCCAGAGAAGAAACTTCTTGCTGAAACACAGCAATCTTGTATCTAGTCCCTGTAACTGATTACATCATCTGCTATATTTAGAATACCTCCAGTGTAACCATGGAAACTACTTTTGCCTAAACTCACATTATTCCATTCAACATTAGTTGACACTATAGAAATACTTTCAGAAACTCAGAAAACAATTAATGTATCACTGTTATTATATGCCTGTATATATAGTAATGCAGTTTATGTCTTTTCTTAAAGTATGAATTATGCATACCTGGAGATGCCAGATTTCTGACAAAGACTACAAAGACCTAGATGCATGGCAATGGAGTGAGCATACAAGACTACAGCAGAATTCAGAGTACATGCTTTGTACTTTGCTTTTAACCCAGCTGCCTAAGGAAAGGGCTCATGTTATCACACTGCATGCACATGTCTGTGTGTCTGTCTTTCCCATGCAACTTTTGAACTCGGTTTCAACCAAATTTGACAAAGACAAAAAGAGGAGATTTTTAATCTCCCACAAGGTTTGAAAAGATAAACAGCTATGCAGAAGGAAGTTTTTCCAGTGATCCCTCTGAAAGACTAGTAAGGGCAATCCTTATTAGATGTAGAAGAATCTACAAAAAGGAGACTGCCAGTCATGGAACTACTTATAATAATTATAATAGTATTAAAAGACAAAAAATATACCTATATATTGCATCACAAAATTGCAAGGATAGTTTTTTCTGTTTCTTTATAAAAACACAGCTTCGCAGAAATCATTAAGAAATCCCAAACAAGTATCACAACTTCAAACAAATACCAAAAAACCCAGAAAGGAATTCAGAAAAATGCTTACAAGCAGAAGTCCCAGACTCGGCTTTCCAAACTGGAGGCAAGGAGCTACAATCATTTCAATATGAAATTGCTTTAAATTTCTGCAGGTGATTATCTGAGATTAAAAGGTACACAAACAAAGTACTACAAGGTAAGTACACATGCCCAGTTTTCATAGTGTTGGAATGTTATCATTATGTCCCAGATGCATCTGTGCTCCTCAGCATATTTAGAACTGAGCTATAACTGGGAACGAAGTGACCATATTTGAAGACTACAGTTCATTGTGAGTAATTGCAGCAGGATCTACTGATATTGTGTGGCTGAGTGATAAAACGGTAAACTATGTTCTGTGGTAATAAATACAAAGCAGAATATGTATGTGGAAAATAACCCAAAATATACAGTACAGGGATGAGCTCTAACTTAGCAATTATTACTCAGAAAGAGATACTGGATTTGCATGCACCTCAGCACAATGGTGGGTAAAAAAGGCAAATTAAATATTCAGAGTTATTGGAAAAGTTATCAGAGAAAAACAGAAAAGACCCTACGTCACTTCTGAATTCAGGGCACACACACATTTTTATGACTCTGTGCAATTTTAGTTACGTCAAAAGCGATGTGAGAGAACCGGCTAACATGAGGAGGAAGAAGAAAACAGAGAGCCAGGCTATGGCATCCTTTCAAGAAGAGACAGACAGATGAGAATTCCTCAGTCTGGAAGAGTCAGCTGAGGTGTGGTGAGATTAAAGCCTACAGAGACATGAATTGTATGGAGAAGATGAAGGGGGAGTGACCTCCTTCACACTGGGGAGAGCATGAAACAGGAAGAAGGGAAATGGCCTTGACCTCAACTTTCACTTCACGTGAAAGTCCTGCCAGTAGCACATCTTTCACATCTGTCCCAAGTCCTGTATCTTGTCTCTGGGTGGTGCTAGCCAAGAATGCACTGTCACACAAAGAGACTAGCGGAAAGCAGAGGAATCATTACAGAAGCAGGGAAGAGAGGTTTCTAGTAACTACATATCTAAATAAGCAAAACACTCACCAAAGACATTGCTTTTAATCCATTAGAGCTTCATGGATAGTGTGCTGCCACTAGCAATATCCTAATTCTGCAGTAGCATCATGGCAAGACCAGTTGGATACTCTGAGTGGCACAGCACTTGTTCTCAAAAGACTACAATCTTTCAGCATTTCCACCCTTTTCCTCAATAACAGCAGCCAAAACTTGTTGTTGGCTATACCTACAATTACCAAGTTGTAGCATGACACCAGAACTGTAAAACAAAACAGATGGTACTGAAGATCTGGCATCTTCAGTACATGGTTTGGGAAAGTAAAGGTGCTTCAGCTTATCTCCAATCAGGTATAATGGTCTGAAGGCAGCAGAACTCCTGCTGTTCTCCCTCTGTTGCCAGGATGGCAGCCAGTCCTCCCAGTCCTGCTCCAGGGCTGTCCTTGCACCTCTCTTTTTGAAGCCAGGTTGTAAAATAGGTTGCTGAAATGATCTAAATTAAAAATAACCGAGCAGAAAAACCTACAGAAAATGTTGCTCTGCTGCAAATGATGGCCAACAGCTTGCCAGCTGCTAGATGGGCTTTGCCCATGTGACTTCTGCAGGAAAGCACCCAAACAGATTTTTCAGTGCAGTAGCTGAGCAAAGGAGGACAAAATGAAATGATAGTGACAGTCAGTGGCTCCAGCAGCAGGATGTCCCCAGAATGACCAGAAAGAAACACCTAAGTCAGTCTTGCAGTTCTGAGTCCTGGGGGTCCCTTACAGAGCATGGATCAGGTAATAAGTCCTTTCTGGAGAGATGAACTCTGCAAACCTTTGATGGTGGCAGATCATCAATTACGTTCTTCAAAAGTTTCCATATTGAACACACAAAATCCATAACTGTTTCACATTGAAAGAAAATTATCACTCACCAAAGCATCAACCCCGGTTCAGTCTTAGGAGTCTCAAAGATAATGGCTAGAAAAGCATAGCCTCCCAAAATATTTTGCAAATGTTTCATGCTATGTCCATTTATACCAGTGGAATTCTTTAACAGAAAAATCAAATTTTTACCAACATCCAGAAACTAATTAGGAGGGAAAAGTACACTTCAAATTGCAAATATTCCTTTTTATGCTCCCAGAGCATTACAAATTGAATGACAACTTGATTTTCAACCCCCACCCCCTTCTGCAATGTTAAAAATGTGACTGGAAAATAATATATCACCAACCTGAAACCTTGTTTTACAAATACAAGTTATAGCCTAAGGCAGTAATTTTGAACAGTCAAGTGGGAAATCCTGAAAATAGGGGCTGGAACGTCCTCTTGGAGCGGAGAGGCACCCTGAACTAATGCATTGTCTGCGTGTTGATGTTTTGTAGCATCTTATTCCTTCTAAGGGGGCAGAGATTATTTCACATCTATATTAATTTGATAAGCAGAGTCATTAGACACCTCCAAGTCAATTGCATCTCACTTTATTCCTTCAGTGTAATGCAGACAGTTCCATAGTCTCACATAATATGAACCATCTGAATGGATTCCAATTTATCAAGAAACTATAAACTGCAAAATATCAAGCTGAAATGGCTGTAACAAATCCAGTGATCACTGTCCCACACATTTTAGTTTGTTATTTAAGGTCTCCTGGGAGATCAGTGCTTGTATAACCTATTTCTTGGGATTCCTGTCAGCTATACAAACTCTTCGCAACTGCTTTCACTAATATATTTTGACTTGTTTATGATACAAAAGAATAAGTGATGGGATCAGCATGGTCATGGTGGAATGGGAAATGATGTGGAAATTGTCTGGAAAAGGTATAATTTGTTTTTCTGTCTCTGTATGCATATACTGTATGACAGATAGGCTATTACTAGCCTATCCCACATGCATCCCATTTAGGTCCCTCAGACACTGTGTTTGAACCTAGATGTTCCCTCTTTGTGAAAAATACATTATCTGGGATACTAACTGACTCCTAAACAATAATCACAGAATTCAGATTCAAGATTTAACTTTAAAATTAAATTTAGGTGTTACCAAGAAGGTCTGTCAGCAAAAATTTAAATCTATGGATTTCTTCACAGATTACGTGGCTGCCAGGCAAGCAATAACCCACTTGACAGCAGTTGATATAACAGCTCATTTCAACCTCTACTTTGTCCCTGCCTGCTCCTGTTGCTTCATACAGTTTCCAGAAACCAGGAGACTGAATCCCTCCAGCAGGTATTTCCTGCTCCAGCTGCTGCAGATGAGATGGACCCAGCAGGTTCTTTCAGGGAAGTAACACACCAAGTTCCCACTGAGCAGGAAATTAGTAATTACACCTCCACTTCCTCAACCAGCACTTCTCAGTGAATAAGCCAAGACTCACCAGCAAGACACTGGAAAGAACAAGCAAAAGACAAAGTCACTTGCCTCCCCTCCCTTCTGTGGAAGCAGCTTCTGATAAGGAGGTTTGGAAAACAAATGTGGCTAAAAATGTCAGGGAGGGCAGCTCTGGGACCACTGCTGGCAAAAATTCCATACCCCCTCCTTGAGATCCTTCTTGAAGCCAAACTCCCTTGCTCTGTGTGGCACTCCTGTGTTATATGGGTTTATATCCTCATGTGCAACCTGCAATGCTGTCGGCACCTCAGGAGCACATCTCTCACTCTGACAACAAAGGGAATCACGTCACTCAGGAAGCTGCTGCATGCAAGCTGTTTTCAACATTTTATCATGGATTTCCTGAAAGATTCATGCTATCAGTACAATTACTTTCATTTTACAGAGGACATAACTGCAGCTGAGAGCTTACCAGTTTTCTCAGAGATTTCTCATGTGAATTATATTTTTAGCTCAGGAATACATTTAAGTATATACTTAAGTCCATTTACATTCCTAGTACTACACTATTACAGACTTATTTTAAAGGCCACTTTAAATCCTGCTGATTAGAGTCCATGCCTATATGGCTTTCTGAGTAAGAAAACTTGGAGTCTTGTGTACAATATGGATGACTAAAAAATAAAATGCTCTTCACTATAGGCACTCAACAGAACAAAGAAATATATCAAGGGCTTTCATACTTGGTGTCAGGCATAATCAGATTCATCTTGGGTCTGCCCTCTGAGCAAAGAAAGTACCAGCAGACTGAAACTGTAACACATAAAATAAGAGAAATAAACATGATGGTCTCCTCTGATAATGAGAATGCAGCATGTTTTCTGTTGCCTTCCTTTCCCACCCTGACAAAAAAGTCTATTTGTTTTCCACAAAGCATTAAAGAATAATAGAACAATTTGTCTAATAATGGAAAGTTTTATTTCCTATTGTTTTCAATGCTTTAGCATATCCTGCATCATTCCTACAAGGCAGTGAGTTTTGTGATCAATATGTTCCTAACTGCCCTTCTGTGACAAGGTGCTTTAAAAAATTATGCTCTCCCGTCATTTCCTATGCAACTCATCTGCTCCCTCTTCCCTCCCTGCACAATGAATTGCGGGACGCAGACAGAATGAGGTATTTGTAAAGCCATCACCTTATTTCATACACAGAGATATACAGATCTCTCACAGCAAAATATTGTACAGTGCATTGAAATAAAAGCCATAATGAGAAGAGTTAAATTGTAGGATGTGTTGCAGTTGTTAAATAGAAACTATTAAAGTATTTTCTGTCACAAGATATGGTATGCATCTTCACAGTATGATAATTCAAATAACTATTGAACTATAGTAATTAGCTTCAAGTTCTCTTTCTTAATCTAGTTATCTGTGTCACACTTTTATAATGCTACATTAAAGGACAGTGTTGCTTTAACTTAATGGTGCGAAACTAGTTTTTGAACATTTGCCCAACATCATGATTATATCTTGCTCACAGCACTTCATCATAGACATATGCATGCCCAGATGTGCATACACACATTGCCTAACTCAAGCTGTCAACAGAAGTGCCCTGCCTACTGATAAAACATGACCTTTTGAGGGTGAAGTCTTGCAGCTATTTAATGTCATGTAGTCATGCCCATCAATTTTAAGAGGTTGGGGGCTTGGCTACTGGGGGAGCTGTAACAGGAGGAGTAACAAAAAAGTCACAAACCGAGAACTGGCAAAGCCATCAGGATTATAGTCAGAGGCTTAAAGACAAAGCTGTCTGCAGTGCACAAAGGCGAGGACACCCTCAGCTTCATGGCCCAGTTAAACCAGAGCATTTCCAGCAGCACAATCTCTGCTGTCTTTTGGACTTGGTAATGACTCAGCCTGGACCTACTAAGTGTCCACCACTGTTTTCTGCAGCACAGAGGTGTTTCTTCTACAAGCTTATGCATACAGGTTGACAGTGCTCAGTGTACCTGAGCCAGGTCTGGCTGGGCTGGCTCGAGTACAAGCAACAGCCTAGATGAACTGTATGTTGTTCTTCTTCTGCCTTGCTAAGAAGCATGTGTTATTGATATAGGCTTCCTACCTAAGCAATGATTTACTTTCTCCTTGCTTAGCATATCAGTTCAAATAGGCTCAAAGCACTAGCTGACATGGCTGAAGACTAATCAGCTTATAATTTGTGCAGGGTACCATACTAGTATTGTACATCATTAATAAATATGACAAAAATCAGACAACTCTGCTTGCTGATCATTCATATTACATAGGAAATGGACTGAGAATGTAATTAAAAAAAATCTGTACTCACTCAGAATTGGAAGCACTTTTTCCCATTTTTCTTTTCAGAAGTTGTCCAAATCTTTAAAAATATAACAGAATAGTTCTTTTGATTTTGTAAAATGTCAGCTATCCCTAAGTGGCTTTTTCTAGATTATGAAAAGTATTGACAGGCTTTCTCATTTGCAACTCTAGGAAAGTTCTGCAAATCATTTTTGTTTGTATGATTTTAAGTCAATAAATATCAGGCTATATGCAGAGGAAATAGGATGAAAAGTGAAGCAGCTGAAGAGTCATCAAGTGAATTGCTTCTTTTCAAAGATCTACTAAATTAGACCAAAATTTTTGAGACACCAGAAATTACTCAAAACATCTTTGAAACAGCTCCACATCCCTTCAACAGTAAAAATATTTTGCAAAATACAATCTGAGTAGTTCATCTTTCTCCTCCAACCGTAGGTATGAGTGGCTTTGAAATATTTTAGCAGGGGGCAAAAAGCCATCCTAGCAATCCTGTGAGTTTTCTGGTGAAAACAGTCAGGAAATGAAAACCAACGGAAAAATTAGGATGTTGTCAAAGTGCAACCCAAGGGGCTGGGTTTCTGCAACCACTGCATGATGCCACCCACCTTCTACTTTTGTGCTGTTCCACTGTGGTTGCCACCCACGGGCTGGTCTCATGGGAAATCTCTCCTGCTTTTCATTAAACCTTTTGACCTTCTGATGACAGACACACTGCCAAGTGCTGTGCCAGACTATTCACTTCTTCTGCAAAATCATTTTCCCTTTGCCTGCTGGTCAGGCCTGCATCGCTTTTTGTGGTACCTGAAGCTTTGTAGTGCATCTCTCCTCGTTGACTTGGTGTGATCAAAGGCAGCCACCATCTGATACATTCAGCAGTTTCACTGCAGATGCAGGGATGCATTTCATAGTCAAAATGAAATTTGAGGCTAGTCTTTCTCATTAAATTAGTAAATATCAGCAAGAGGAAAACAACTCAGAGAAATTATAGGATTTTTAAAGGCTAATAACACACAATTTTTTAAAATGTTTTGACTTAGGAAGATCAATTAACAAAAAGAATAGACTAAAATAATCTCCAAGTGCAAGCATCATGGAAAGGACTGAATGTTTAATAATTTCAGGCCATGGAAGATAATAATTTAGAGTAATGTTTGTCTCAAACATAACAATACTAAAGGATAGCAGTGCCATGTTAGCTGGAAGAAGTAGAAGAAAAAAGAGTTTGGCCTGCTTTAATATTTAGGATGCAGTCTTTGACTTTGTTAAGGTAAAGTTGAAGAAGGAATGAATTATTCATATAAATGTTGCCATAGTAACAAGCCAGCAAATAAAATAATGAAAGCGGCTCCTTGTTTTTAAGGGAGAAAACTACAAATTTCAGCCTATTGGCTCTGAAAGTTCAAAACCTTGTACACTCTGAGGCAACTCTAACTTAAGACTACAATTGCAACATATCAGATCTGCGTGATCCTGATTTCCCTCCATGTGATCATTTTTAGTGTTCAGAGAAGTGCAGGGGCAATTGACTCAGTGTGCCCCATGTCGCATAAGATGGGTATTGGGGCATCACCCAGAACCTTGGCTTGCAATGAGCAGACATGGTTTTTCTCTTTTCTTTTTCTAAATGCCTAAGTAGCTCCATTCAAAATGCCTTATTAAGAGAGAACTAAGGCCAAAAAGCAAAGCACACCAAATCATGAAATTTCACTGCAAAAATGATGATGAGATTTTCAAATGACACATTCTTGTGGAAATGGATATACGCAATTAAACCAGTTAGGGTGAAATTAACAAAAGGAATAGAGGCTGGTTTTTGTACTGCCTAGTGAAAATCAGAGTCCTGTGCTTGAAACACGAACTGACTGAAGAAAATTCAGCACCTAAAACTATCACAGCCAACATGGCGAGACTGGGTTACCTGAAAAAAGGTGGTGAACAAGAAGGGGGCTTCTCAAACCTGCTGGCGTGGGGGACAGAGAGATGCCAAAATGGTGATCCTTGGGACAAGGGTCTGTGACCCAGATGCCCAGCCAGGGAACACTGTGGGATGAGGCAGCAGGCAATGCCTGGCACCTGGTCTGTTGTGGGGTGCTTACCCAGGCCAACGGGGGAACATCATTGGGAGCTGAGTCATTGTCACGTTAATAAAAGGGGAAAAAAAAGGGAAAACCTCTGCGAGGTGGCTGGGGGAAAGCCCTCCCGTTGAGTCGAGGTTTAGATATAACTTTGTCTGTCCAGAGTTCTATACCAAGAACTTGCACCGGAACAGATTCACAAAGTCATAAGAAGCCAACTTTCTGAGTAGCCCAGAGCCCTACTCAGAGCTTTCACCGAAACAGATGCACAAAGCTCTAAGATGCAAACTTCGTCTGTCCAGAGACCTACTAAAGACTTGCACCAAAACAGATTCACAAAGTCATAAGCAGATGACTTTGTCCGTATCAGAGTCCTAAGGACTTGCACCGAAACAGATGCACAAAGTTGCAAAAATAGGGTTTATTAAGGCGACAGATACAACAGGTTCGGAATAGCCGTTGATAAATGCACTGACTGCAAAAACACTATTAATGATATTGCTAGCACCAATAGTAAATAATACAACCCAGAGATACTTCTACTCCAAAGGTGAAATGCACAAATGCTTACCCAGATAGGCATCTCTGCCTGGAATAGAGGAAGAGAACACAGTCCATCGACTGGTTTGTTGGTCTTCCCAGTTCTTCTTCCTCCTGTTCTCACTGTGTGTATGTCTGATTGAATGTGTGTGAATGAATGTGTGTGTATGTTAGTAAATGTGAGTGTGAGTGAGTTTGTAAATGTGTGTGTGAGTAAATGTATGTGTGTGTGTGTGTTAGTAAATGTGTGTACCACTGATCCTTTTTCCCAGCTTTTATCCCCAAAGCTACAAGGTTCCCACCCACAGGTGACATGTAGTATGATTTGGGTGGAGAGACGAGTGCTATAGTCATATACGTATATCATGTACACCAAAATCTTCATTAACATAGACGAGGGTGTCAACTTTTTGTAGGTAAATGAGGAAAAGGTTACCCTTTGGGCAATCGTGGCTCCTCGAAACAAAGGACTGTTATCAGTAAACGAAGTCAACGACTGTTATCAGTTTTATCTTGCTAGCCCAGCAGGAATCTTTGCCTCCACAAAGACCTCTGCTAATAAGGCATCCTGTGCTAGACAGAAAGGTTTATCCCTTCCTGGAGTACACAAGATTTAGCAAGGTTTTTTTGTGGATTCTTTATATAGAGCCGTCTAGGAATTTCCTCAGACTCCACAGTCATTAATCTCCCAGAGCAACTGTGGTGCTCAGGACACTCAACTGGAAATGGGGAACCCAATATTTCAGAGAGGACAGGCCTAAATCAGAGCACTGAGAGGTTGCCTAATGGCCTTGTATGTTGCTGCTGATTTTCAGAGCCCTCCCTGACCTTGTTTACTAAGGGATGAGCATGCACACAACTACTCCTTGCAGCTGCATGTGCCTACACTCATAAAAAACAATTTGCTATTCTTTGTTTAGTGCTTAAAATGGAATTGTTGTTCAGCTGGGTAACAGCAATATGGCTGGTGACCAGGACACCACAGGGAATGCTCACTGGTCAGCGCAGGCAACCCATGGTGTAAGGCTTGTTTTCCTGAAAGTTGCAGTAGTTTTAATAATATGTGCAATGGCTTATTTTGCAAGTCTATTTCTATTCCGCTTTTTCTCGTGTCATTAAAAATCAGCTCAGCAACAATATTTGGCTCTGTAAATAAACCTGAGGCTAGACTAGGAGCAACACCAGTTTATACCGCCAGAGAACCTGGCATATATTCTTTTATGTTCTTTCTCTTTTTATTTTTTTCCCCTCCTGCTTTTTTTTCCTGAAAATATTTCTTTTTTTAAACAATCGTACAAAATATCAGAGAAGATGGAGTACAATGTGGCACCTTTGTATCACATTACTAAATGTCCCAAGTGTAATCAATTGAGACAATCTCTAGCGCTGGAGAGTTTAACTGAGGGTCAGATCGATGTCAGGAAAAACTTAAATTCTTCTGCTTTCTAAAAAGCTTTTTTTAAAAAATATATATTTTTTGGCCAGAAAATTTAATATGGAGAGGTGCTTTCAAACGCAGCATCAATATATTCTCTGTGTCTGGTGTTTTACCCTTCATTATCATCTAAGCTTGTCTTTACAAACTACCTTACCTCAGATCATTTCAAAGCAACATCTGTTGGTTTCAAGGTTAAGCTTGATGTCACAATAAAGTACTGCTAAAATGTTAGCTCTCTATAGAAATACATTGGCCAAGGTCCACTTTATGCACAAATTATTGTCTTGAAATACTGCATGAAAACTAGAAGAAAAGATAAGCTAAATTACAAGGATATTTGTTTAGAGCAATCACTTTTGTTTGCAATAGCTTCAGTCTGAGAATACTGAAAGACCCTGGTTTTACACTATTTTTGATTCTGTGTTCAGGTAATAGAGAGCTCATCCTAGCATTCACACTTCCCCAGTGAAAGTGTCAACAGATCACTCCACTGGAGTGTCTGCATTTTGCTGGCGAGTGTGAAGGGTAGGCAGGGCTGGATGGAGTGGGACCGTGGCCATGGCTTGTAGGGGATACCCATCAATGTTGCATTGCTGGAAACCACCACTGAGTTTGAGCAACTCCAAGTGGATGCCCCAAAATGGTGCTGACAGATTATCATAAACCCATTCCAGGGACAAAGCCTCAGCGGGGCAGGACTGAATCAACAGACTAGTAAACAAAAGTATTTCAGTTGCATTTATGGTAGTTATTTTCATTCTGCTGTATTTAATGAACTAATATTAGACAGACTCCTGGCAGCTTTCATCTTACCAATTTACCTTGCTTGTTATACATAAAACTGCTTTTTATTCCACCTAAGCCTATTGGATCAACTTGCAAGGGTAGTGATGCTTGTGAAGTAGGCGACTACGTAGGCATTGCCACTGCTACACTTGTTTTTCATGTTGATAGCCTGAACTCCCAATCTCAGGATGAGGCAGATTAATGCTTACACCAGACAGCTCCACCAGGATCATGGGTTTCAAAATTTCTCCTTAGCAAATAGAAGTTTCATTAGAGGTTAGAAATATAAATTGGTGAAGTGACAGATTCTGTGATATGATGGAAGCTCAATTATAAGTGGATAACATAATATAACAAGTGCAGATGAAATCCTATTAAGGACTGAAAATCCAATATCTCATCTTCCTGACTTTTAATTGATCTTTACACATATTGTCATTTCAGTCAAATATCTGAAATGATTCCTGTACACATAAACAAATGTAAGCACATTAACTCTGTTAATAATTTTAACAAGTAATTTGTATTTCCCATTAGACTGTCTTACAATTTGCTTTACTATAATTAAAGATATCATCAGTGATAAGCTTTAATGTGTTATTTAAAGTCTGCCTGTTTATAAAATTTGCTTTTATCATTAACTGCAAGTTGATAAGATCCACACATACCTTCATTAAGAAATTACATTTTATGTCTAAAGCAAATAGGATGTTCAGGTATGGAAAGACTGCTGACTTTTTCATAAATCCTAAATAATAGATCTTTCTTCCTAAGGTTGGTCTGTGGTAAGCCAAACAAGTCCATTATACCATGGCTTTCAATATGCTTCACTAGAAAGGCAACACTTTGCCAAACAGCATGTCCCTCACTCACCATAAATTGCACGTCTCTGTGGTGTCTAGAGTACTGGTGAGCAAGACAAATTCTTCACATGAAGATAGATATGGAAACTTGCAGAGCAAAGTCATGAGTGGCATTGCTTTTGGTTGGGATGAAAAGCCCTAGAGAATGGAAGTCCTTTTACCTGGTTTTCTCAAAGTGGTGGCTTTTAAACACCCAGATAGAGAAGCAAATGGGATACATGTCATATGGGTTGCTAGGTAAATCCTTTGCAAGTACTTTGCTGCTTATACCCTTTCAACTCAGATACAAAACAGCCCTCCTTTATCCTTGAGTAGTAAAATGGGAATCAACAGACTATCTGCCTCTGCCCCTGCTCTGTTTTGTGCAATTGTTATGACTCTCTTAGCAGCAGTGCTCCAAACTCACTTTTGAGATTTTTTTTTCCTTTAAATTACTTGCCAAGAAAAGAAAGAGAATTGATATGTATGTTTCCATCCTGAGGTTTGAACTATTTGCTTGTGGTATAAATGTGACTTCTGGGAGCCTGTCTTTAGCTATACCAAACACCACCAGTTTGTAAACAAAAACAACTTTAGACACCAGCTATGACTAATCCATTGCTTTAGTTCAGCAAGTAGAACATACATTCAATTCATAATCAAGCAGTTGAAACTAACTTGCAAGGCTGGGAAATTGTCAAGTGGCTTAGTTTTTTTTAAAAAAAACAGGTTATAAGACTTTTGGACAGAGGTAAATAATGTCCTAGTGAATAAATTGTCAGAGTAGGTGGAGGTGAAAGTAACTTTCCTTAGTTTATTTTTCACTTGTGGTTTGTTTGGAGGTATTTGTTGCCCTTAATTTTATTTTAAAGGATGAAACACTTATTCCCCAGCCTCAGCACCTGCTGCTTTACTGTTCTTATTTTTGTGTAGAGAGGAGATGATTTGGACCTTAATTAAAATTGGAATCGCTTCTTACCAGGGAATGATATTAAACATTTTGCTAGAAAGAACTAACATGCAGTAAAAACTTCCTCTTGCTATTATTTCAACGATGCTTTCAAGATTCCTCCAGGAGATGGAAAAAAGACTACAAAGACGTTACTAGCAAGTAATAGATTGATGCTTTTCAGTTCCACATGGCATTCAGAACAGCAAAATCATTTGCATCCTCCTTCCCTGAGATCTCAGCCACCCTTCATTTACATTTTCTAAACTGTCGAGCAGAACAGATTCAAGTATAATACTGAGACCTCTTTAACTATTTATGCTGCTATAATTTTGTATTGATTTTATGTAAACTTTAAACCAAACACAGACTGCACTGCTTAAAAAAGACTTTTGGGATTTCCTAATAAATTGCCTTTCCGATCTTTAATGGAGCATTAGTAATTATCGGATACAATGTGATCTAAAGTCGTTTAGAAGCCACAGAACAGTAGCTTGATCAGTACATTTCTGTCTCACTAATAAGTTGTGCTATACGCACTTTATATCTGACAAAAACTACTGAGAGTAATTTATCTTGATTGTAAAATTCTGTGTGATCATCATGATATGTTATATAATATTTTCATCATTAATAACTACCATGGTCATTTAAGCTTTTCTACAGGAAAAAGAATTAAAAACAAGTAGGGTCAGATGCACAGCAGAGAGTTGCAGCAAATACTTGCTCCTATTTTTGACAAATTCTAAGCCAATGGAAAATAACTAGGTGCAGAGCAGGAAAGAAAATGAACAAATAAGAGCACGCTTATGCTTGCAGTAGTCAAAATTGGAATAGGTTGCCCACAGAAAGATCAAAGCAGAGAGAGAATTGATTATTCCAAAGCTAACACAGAAATTCTGGTGATGACCAGATCTTTAGACTTTCTGTTCATTGTGGGTTAACAGCCAAGGAAACCAAATGAACATGCATCACTGGGTAACAAGGATCATCAGGTAACCAGAAGCTGCTGTAATGCAGCAACTGGGTGCAAATGCATTAGAGTGGGACACATGAATAGCCTGACAAGTCCTCTGTGTCTTATTCATTTTGTTTCCAGTCCTGATAGCACCTTTGGTACTTGTTTTAGATACAAAAGGCTTCAGTAATTTTTCCACAGTCCTCCAGCTGGTTGCCTGGCACAGCTGGTTTAAGGAGGCTGACAGTGCAGTGAATTGAGGATGTGCTGGGGAGAGAATTATTTTCTCTGTGTTGCTATTGCTTTATATTTTGCTGCTGATAATCTCCATGTTTTCAGCAATCTGTACCTAAGGCAATGACCTTTTATTAGGCACCATAGCCATGGGCATCACCTCAGATCTGCACACAGGCCTGAGAGACAATGTTTCCTACCCCTTGTCCCCAGCATGCAAAGGATGTTACAGGTTTCAGTTCACCCCGCTGTGGCTATCACAGCTCACTACAATCACAGCCTGCTCGCAACGCTCAGTTTCCTCATTGCTCCCTTCTTCACTGACTCCCACTCACATCTCACTCAACTGCTTACCCCCCATGACCCAGTCTCCTACACCTGCCTTTTGTGCAACCAGCTCCCACCTGTACATATTTCTCCATCCAGTATCTGAATCACCTCTTCAGTCTCCTTTCCCCGTTAGCCACTTCCATTTTGTCTATGTGGCTGTTGTTGCCACTCAATTCTCTTTCATATTTCCACTCTACTCACAACAAGCACTGCCCAGGTCTGCAATAAATTTTAGCTAACCCATTTCTTGTTCCTTCCATCAATCTGCCCTGATGCCTTTTATCAGTTTCCTTCCTAGGGAATTACTTGCCCTTTACTTGGCCCCTATACCACTGTTGGTGTAACTGTATTCCTATCAAGTTTACCCATCTATCTTCAGTGCTTATGGTGCTCAGGCCATTACAGAGCGTAGGCACTGCTACCTTTCCCAAGATCACCAATTACCATTGGAACCACTTCCTTAAAACACAACCCATTACTTAGATATTTTTACTAGTAGCCTCATCCCTTTCCCACTACCTCCTATATACATTTCAATACCTTTACCTTTACCAATTTATAAACAAAGGAACAAGCACACAGGACTTGTATTTGTAGGTCTTTTCTGCCAGGCACAGCTGAACAGGCTGCCATGAGTAATAATGCTCCCCACCTGCTTTGCAGATTGCCAGATCCCCAGGCCTGGTGCACAGCCCATAAAAATCGGTCCATTGACTTGAGTGGTCAATGAATAGGGTCTGCTGCCTTATTTCTTTGTTAGAGCAGACAACAACAACATGATTAAGCAAAGGTTCTTAAGATTTAGGAGAGGATTTTTTTTAACTGCTCTTTTCATGGTGTACCATAACTCATGGAGGTCAGTCTTGACTCTAGGAAGCAGAAAGCCCACAAATATTGCATACAGCACTCACTAGTGGAAAGAAACGCAAATGTTCACAGTCAGCTAGCAGCTAACTTATCTCATCCATTACCTCAATCAGCATATTCCCATGTGTGCAGAAACCTTCTTAGGTAGATCTAAAACAAGACAGTGATTGATTACAGAAGGAACTGTTATATAACTTAGACATTATCTTGGTTTCCACAACCCTAATCACAAGTTCCAAATGCATTCAAGTGACAAACCAATTTAAAGACAATTTGACTCCCAAGACAATCACAACGGGGAAAGACTTTAAACTGAGCAGGTATTACAATGCAATTAGCACAATTAACCCTTTGTCATAGCAACAAATCAAGAGTTTCCACCTCTTAGCATTTCTTTAAAATGTCTGCAATTTGAAAATTGATTTCCAGCAGGGAGGAGTTAACACTATGACAATCTCTCCCTTTCAGATTTTTAACAGTCACCAGGTGGCAAAATCCATTTATACACCATATGTTTGTAATAGGATCTCAATTTGTAAGATACAACATTAAATATCTTGAATGAATATACTGAAAGAATAGCACGACAACTGGAGCTGCAATAACATGATGAAAGATATTAAAATCGGTGTTAATATAATAATCAGCTGTGTTTTGTTCCATATGGCAATTTATGTTAACAGTTAAGCTAAACCCCATCTGTTTCTTCAAAAGCTGAACGTAATAAAAGAAGAAAGGTCACAATCATGAACTTCTGCCTCCAAGTCACACTGCATGTACTTAATAATGAATGTATAGCTTACTGGTTTTTTATATGATGTGTGCCAAGTTAAAAGGTAAGTTTTTCTGCATGTGAAAAGCAGCAGTTTTGGAGAGAATCTTGCTTCTTATCTCCTAACTTATTGAAGAGCCGTGAGGAGGTGCACAGATGGCAACAGAACGGTCAATGGAAATGTAAAGAGCAGACCTAAATTTTTCCTGCTCAGAAGATCCTGTCATCTCAGGGTACACCTGATTCTGTGGCTATGACAAGACAAATGGTATATTCTACAAATCTAACAGGTGTGCTGTGCTACTCTTCTGCTTGTACTGAAATACGCTGACAGTAGAGCAATGGAGAACATTTATCTTTATCTTTACAACAACTGACAAGATGCATGATTACCAATGTAAGGGTATGAGGGATAAAAAAAAAGCAGGCCCTGTCTGTGAGCCTAGTTATTAGTCACATGCTGAAATGCTGACCAAGTCTAGGAGAGTAGGAATTATTTGTAAAATTTCCTTTAAAGAACATTATCTCCCATCCTGCTTCAAATAAATAGATTATACAGATCTCACCTGTACCAGCTTTTCATATTTTTTTTTTTGTGAGAGTTTCTGGCAGTTTTGTAACTTAGCCAAGTTCAAACTATTTATGGCCACCTGAAATTCATCACATCTGTGGCTTTATTTCTTCGACCTTTGAGAAAAATCTAATTATTGCTATGACAGATTTTTATCAACATAAACTTCTCAGAAGAGTTGCTACAGGTGAATTTGCCTGTGGGGAAAATATATATATATCAAGTTTGGTTTTGATGTCAAACTATCTTCAAAGGAAGTAGAATTATTTGGCCTGATACTCAATTAGAGGATCTTCATTTGGGCATCTTACCTTACATCTGAAAGGGTCTAGATTGTCTGTTTTGCCATATATGTGGAAACCAGCCTATAGAACATTTCTCATGTCAGCCCTTTACATAGTCCAGCAATCTTGAAACATCCTCCCTAAGGTAGATGGATTCCATGGATTCCCCACTTTCTGCCTGGAAGTTAACCCAAACTGTAACCTTTGTAATTTCTATGAAAACTTTGATCTGCAAATTTAATCCTGCTGTTGATGAACAGATGCAGTGTTGTTTGCAATGTGCAACAAGCTCACTGGGTAAACAGCTCTAGGTTTTCTGTTTGGATCCAGGAGATGAGATACCCAAGGGTGAAAGTTGTGTAACCTGGGAGACCCCTGTTAGCTACACAAATAAAGAGCATTAAGATCATAGCATATTCCTACTAATTATAATTTAAGCTTGGTGAATTGCCTCCCAGGGCATAGTAAAGGCAAATGTGGGTTTTTCCCTACTTATGAAATCATAATTCTGGCTAAACCTTTTCCACCCATGAGGAAACTGCACATACAGCACAACTCGCAGGCAGGAGATCCTCCTGTTCCTTCAGGGATGTGGATTATGAAAGGTATCTTGTAAAATCTCCCCCTGCAATCCCCCCAGGTGAAGATATGTGCTCCTTAGTGAAGACAGTATGAACCAGCTCAGCTGCTGTGACTATACAGCAACTAACTGGTCATAGGAGCACCAGCAGCCACTGTTCAAGGTGGAGCATGTGTCACATTTGAGTCTCCAGCGTGGTGGAGGTTGTTTCCAAGGTGTTTTCCCCCAAGAGATGTTAGCAAAACTGATAACTGGAAAAAATCTTTTTGTCTTTGAAAAATCTTAAAGTCCCAGCACTGCTCAGAGCCACACTCATGATTTTGCTTACCTCCTACAAGCCTTGTTTTTCTGTTGCCTGTCCTCAGATTGCTGGCCAGGTATTTTGTCCTTATATCTGCCTGAAAAAGCTATCAGTAAATTGTTTAACCAGGCAAACATGCAACTAATAAGTAATAACCAGTTTGGAAAGTAGGCGTTTAGGCAAGTTGTAAAGAGTAATTTCTACCAAGGGCAGGTATTACCTCAGGAGAGCTGTTGTGGTCTCTTTTCATATTCACATTCCTGCACTGTTCTTTCTTACTTATGATAAAGTAAAACAAAAATTAATTTAGAGGGAAATTATATAACTTCTACACCATTAAAATTGAGATATAAACCATGGAAGCCAAGATATGCAAAGATACAACTGTCATTTTTCCTGACACCATGCAGTCTGACATAGTGTCAGACTTAACTTTGAATTTCCTGGCTTTGGTGGGTTCTTGTTCTAACCCCGAGACATCATTTAAATGTAGTTTGTCATTTCTGAATATAACTGTAGCTCTTATATTATCAATAATAATAGCATACCTTCTGCTCCTCAGGGGCAAACTCTCAAACAAATGGCTGTGAATCAATAAACAGGTTAGTGCATTGCAGCTGAATTTATTTATTCATGAGATGCTTATCTCTCTGTAAATTCCTTAGGAAAAATCCTTAATCCTACCATACTGAATTGACTATTTATCAGTTTTAAATTGAACCTTATTAATTTTTTTCTGTGCTGGAAAATGTCTCTCACACAATGTATCTTCGTAAGGAATTAAATTTCTTTCTGTCTCCCTTTTCTCTCCCAGGGACTAAGCCCAGTGGTTGAGAATGGGAAATAACTGATGGCAGCAAGTTCCCATATACAAATCTGCTGCATCTGAGCATCCTATAACCTCTCTTTGCAATCTACTTGCAGAAGCCTGTATGCCACGACATAAACACAGTCACATTTGGCTTCTCACTCATCGGTGACAGGCTGAGCTGTTTCTCCCTTTGTTTTATTGCCAGCTCATTGGCAGCTGTTGTAAGTAGAGATCAGCTCCATCACAGCCGAGCACAATTATATTTATAGGGTACAAAGGTACTTACAAATCCTTAAGCATAAAATGGAATTCAATACCAAGGTTGTGATTCAGGTTTTACCTACTGTCTGTGGCAAGAGATGTCTTCTCAAGATCAAGGAACTAAGAAAACAATGTTCTGCTGTGGGCTCATTTGAATAATCTCACCACTCATTAAACACAGCTGCAAGGCAAGGAGTGACAGAGTTCAAAGACAAACCAGGAGAATATATTAGTAACAAAATTATTGTCAGGGACTTTAGGTATGTTTCCCTAATATTCCTCAACATAATGCCATTAATTACAATAGGAACAATTTTGTCATTTGCAAACACTTGAAAAGGTTAGAAGAATACTCTGCCCTGATAGTCTAAATGTCTATTTTTTTAAACACCATTGCTAGAGAATTTCAAAATGTTATACATTTTGATTAAGGTCCAAAAGAGGGGTTAAGTCTGGGTGTTTGTAGCCTATTTAATTTTATGTGATTGGTGAGTTGTAGAGCCTGAACAGCATGTTCTTTTTTAAAAGTGGTTGTTAATGTGATTTAAAATATATTGCCTAATCCTAGTACTTTCAAGAGGCTACAGACTGCAGGAAAAAAAAAACCAAACAGCACTCAGAGATTCACACAAGGTTATGTTTTGATTTTGTTTTACATATTATTATCATCAAGCTACTTCTCTGGCCAAATGGCATCCACTGGCTCATCTGAAATGCACTACTCCCTGCCTTTTTGGCAAACATTCCTTGATACACCTGTTAGGACAGGCAGCAAGCACAGCAATGGGGCAGTCTCTCTCAATTCAGTTACTGTGATCAGAGGGTGCCAAAATGCTTCAGGGCTACCAAGGTGTTGACTTCTCCAGTGCAATTTTCATCACTCTCTTTGCTAAATAAAATAAGCTTTCCAATATTGCTCAGGAGATTGGAGTAGTGTCTCTTTTCTTCCCTGCAAATCAGAACTGCTGCCATTCTTTAATATTTATCAACCCAAATCCAGAGGGAAATATTCAGACTCTCATTTTCAAGAATACGTGCTTTTCCTCACCCAAAAAAACCTGCTGGATTCTGTGAGGCAAAGAAATTCAAATGCATTTGATTTGGGAGAAGGGGGATATTATGAGTGCTTGGAGGACTATGTGGCAAGTGGCCATTTTTCAGATCTGCTATTGTAATCAGAAACAGAGTGACTGGAAGATATTTTCCATTAAATACATCTCTGGAGCTAAATCCAGGGACTGGGGCATTGTTTGTGAAAATACTGTCATTTTTAAAGGAAATGTACTTGTTTACACATCATAAAAAGTTTAATAGATACTTCTCCTTTAGGGATAAGTGCAGGCAGCTAGAGCTGAAGAAAGTTGTTTTACGAATCCTTCAAGTGAGAAGAAGCACTGTAAACTAAAAGACTGTAAGTGCTAATTATGGAGTCTGTCACTTTTAACTATTGCAAAACTTGTGAAGGAAATGTTTCATATGGAGAAGATATAAGTACTCCCAGTTAGACCTTGGTTTATAGAGCATTTAGGCACCTGCTTATCTTTCAGCTCGTGAGTAGTAATTCTGACTCCCAAAGGATATGCATACAGGTGAACATGGTCTTCATCTTGGACAGAGAAGAGAGCCCGTCACAGTGTGCCCTGCCATGCCATGCCTTGTCATGTCATGCTGTGCCCCTGAGTCCCCTCCTTCTTCAGGCCAGAGAGCAAAAGACTCCTCCAGACACTGGGTTTATTCTACAGAGATCAGCAGGCACACAAACAAAGTGTGTGATTTAAGATCACTGTTGATTTAAGTATTGGTTTTGTCTTGCAGATGCTTTGCTTAACCCTGAAAAGTCATTCACAGACACACAGAGTGGTAGGGATTGGAAGGGAACTCTGGAGATCATCTAGTCCAACCCCACTGCTACAGCAGGTTCACAGGACCTGTGCAGGTTGCACAGGATGCCATCCAGGTGGGTTTTGAATATCTCCAGTGAAGGAGACTCTGCAACCTCTCTGGGCAGTCTCCTCCAGTGCTCTGTAACTCTCAAACTAAAAAAGTTTTTCTTTGTGTTTAGATGGAACTTCCTGTGTTCCAGTTTGTGCTTTTGTCCTGTCAATGGGCACCACTGACAAGAGTCTCGTGCCATCCTCCTGACACCCTCCCTTTATATATTTATAAGCATTGATACAATCCCCTCTCATTCTTCTCTTCTCCAGGCTAAACAGACTCATCTCTCTCAGCCTTTCCTCATAAGAGAGATGCTCCAGTCCCCTCATCATCTTTGCAGCCCTCTGCTGGACTCTCTCCATGAGTTCTTTATCTTTCTTGAACTGGAGAGCTCAGAACTGGCAACAGTACTCTAGAAGTGGCCTCACCAGGGCAGAGTAGGGGGGGAGGATAACCTCCCTTGACATGGTGGCCACATTCTTCTTAATGCAGCCGAGGATACCATTTGCCTTCTTGACCACAAAGGCACATTGCTGGCTCATGGATAACTTATTGTACACTAGGACTCCCAGGTCTTTCTCACGAGAGCTGCTTTTCAGCAGGTCAACCCCTAACCTGTACTGGTGCCTGGCGTTATTCCTCCCCAGGTGCAGGACCCACACTTGGCCTTGTTGAACTTCATGAGGTTCCTCTCTGCCCAACATCCAGCCTGTCCAGGTCCTGATGAATAGCAGCACAGTCTTCTGCTGTATCTGCCACTCCTCCCAATTTGGTAACATCAGCAAACTTGTTGAGGGTACACTCTGTCCCTTCATCCAGGACATTGATTGGTATGTTGAACAGGACAGGAGCCAGTACTGACCCCTGGGGAACACCACTAACTGCAGGGCTACAACTGAACTCCACGCCACAGATCACAACCCTCTGAGCTCTTCCATCCAGCCAGTTCTCAATTTACCTCACTGTTCACTCATCTAACTCACACTTCCTAACCTTCCCTGTGAGGATGCTACAAGACACTGTGTCAAAAGCCTTGATGAAGTAAAAATAGACAACATTCACTGCTCTCCCCTCATGCACCTAACTAGTCATGCTGTCATAGAAGGCTACCAGATTGTAGAAGCATGATTTCCCCTTGGTGAACCCATGTTGACTACTGATAACCTTCTTTTCCTCCACATACCTACAGGCGATGTCCAGAATGAATTGTTCCAACACTTTACCAGGCATGGAGGTGAGGCTGATTGGCCTGTAGTTTCCTAGGTCCTCCTTCTGCACCTCTCCTGTTCTCCATGACCTTTCAAAGGTAATGGAGAGTGGCTTAGCTATGACATTTGCCAGCTTCCTCAGCACTCAAGAGTGCATTCCACCAGGGCCCATGGTTTTGTGGGTGTCCAGTCTGCCTAAATTATCTCTCACTCAATCCTACTTGACCAAGGGTAAATCTTCCTTTCTCCAGACCTCTCCTACCTCCAGGGTATGGATCTTCTGAGTGACAGCCTTTCTAGTGAAGACTGAAGCAAAAAAGGCATTCAGTAATTCTGTCTTCTCTGCATCCTCTGTCACCAGGACACCCGTCTCATTCAGCAGTGCAGCAGTAGATTCACATTTTCGCTAGTCTTCCTTTTGCTACTGATGTACTTGAATAAGCCCTTCTTGTCCTTGACATCCCTTGCAAGATGTAGTTCCAAGCAGACCTTAGCTTTTCTCATTGCATCCCTGGATACTCTGACAATGTTCCTGTATTCCTCCCAAGTGGCCAGCCCCTTTTTCCACGTTCTGTAAACTTCCTTCTTCCATTTGAATTTTTCTAGCAGCTCCTTTCTCAATTATGCAGGTCTGTTGTTTCTTTTGTTTGATTTCTTACTCATAGGGATGATCTTGAGCTTGGAGGAAGTGGTGCTTGAATATTAACCAGATCTCTTGGACCACCTTACCTTCTAGAGTCCTAACCCATAGGATTTCTCCAAGTAGTTCCTTGAAGGGGCCAAAGTTAGCTCTCCTAAAGTCTGGGGTCATAATCCTAGTTGTTGCTCTGTGTCTTCCACACACAATCCTGAACTCTACCATCTCATGGTCACTGCAGCCAAGGCTGACTCCAACCCCAGCAGCACACCTCTCTTTGTTGGTTCCTACCTCCTGTGTCAAAAAGTTACCATCAATTCTCTGCAGGAACCTCCTGGACTGTGCATGCCTGGCTGTGTAGCCTTTCCAAGCTATCAGGGTGGTTGAAGGTGAGTTTGCAGGAGAAAGTCCTTTATTAACAACAAGCCAACATGAGCTGCTTTTAGCCTTTCTGTGTGGAAACAAATGTCATGTAAAAGAGGGAAAGAGAATACACTTTTATATTTTATGGGGAATTAAAGGCACTAAAAGCCATGGGCCTGTCTCACTGCACAATTTAATTAGACTATTTTTCAGTGGTTTGTTTAGTTCTCTTATTTATATTTAATGTGGCTGCAAACAGCAAGAAAGCGACTAAACTCCTGAAACTTTGTGATCCTGGCATTTCTGGTCAGGTCAGCTCCTATTATTCAGTTTCTGGAGTCACATGTGAGGAATATTAGCATTTGTTCTTCTAGCAAGGGGAGGAAGAGCACATCACCAGCACGCCGGTGGATGCTGTTGCTAGGCAGGAGCCAGAGTCCTGCAGTGGGGTCATGCTTGCTCCCCCCACGTGGTATCTGGTGTCATCACAAATTACTGCAGGTGGATTAAGAAAGCAGACCTGTATTCTCTGGAAGGACAAAGCATAAAGAGCGGATGGAAGAAATGCCGTGTTAAGAGCAAATTGTTGCCATTACTAGGCACAAAGGCCCATGCTCATCTCGATCTTTAACCGTGTCTCGTTCTGATGTGAGGACAAACAGCACAAAAGGGCTGACAGAGCTGGTTGTGTCAACTGCCCTGAACAGTTCGTTACCCCCTTTGGCCATGGTGAGAAAGTATTGAAAGTGAAACATGCACCCAAGCATTCAGGTTTCCAATAAAAGAAAACTGCAGGTGGTGGGATTTGAAAATCCTTGCCCTCGTCATCCCTCATCCCTTTTAACCCAGTCTGCTGCCCTGGAGTCTATCTGAGCTTCAAAAGCTCTTCAGACACCGTGCTCTAGGGTAATAGTTTCCACTTTCTGAGACCGAGAGAGCAGAGTTGTCTGGGGCAACCACCATTAACACAGGAATGTGTCAAGGGGAATTTACATTTTGTTTTTCTGGGCCTTTCTTTTTAGCAACTTTTTTTATCTAGTGTATAAGGTACTGATTGATTTCATTTTCTAAAGTTGGTTATATTTTGCAATTTCTAGAGCACATTTTTGTGAGCTAATATAACAGATGTTGGATTTCATTTAACAGGAATGGATATTTTTAGCAAAATTTTTGAAGTTGTGTAACAAAAGACAGGCTGACAATGCCATGGCACCTTTGTTGGGGTTCTACAAAGTGAAAAGGCCTATTGAGAGGTCTCAAATATTAACTCACACTTCTAACTAATGTAAGAAATACAATTTAAATAGGATAATAAGAAAAAATAACTAACCACTTCTTATGCAGAAAAGTTTCAAAATCTTTGTCCCAGAAAAGAAATAACTCTCAGGGACAATTAATATTCCAATCAAGTCTTACATGCTATCCCAGTCATATCATACAGCACTGGTATAATGGATTAGACTCTGAAAGAATGAAGGCAATAAAATCAGATAGTCTAAACCAGCTCAAGATACAACAGGACTTCACATCCAAAGCTAGTGTTGACTTAATATATTTAGCTGGGAAGAAGGCAAGCAACTGAAGTCTACTGATGGTCTTGTGCTTGAGAATTTCTTGCCCTCTCTACATATCTAAAAAAGAACTATACTGGCTTTGAAAGAGTACATAAAATAGAACGGTGGAAAAATCCATGGAAGAAACTCAAGCTGAACCTGAACACTATTTTAATCAGATGGAGGCAAAAGTTTCTGCATAGAAAATGGGCAAAAATTCTTAGGAAGGCTGATGAATATCTTGCTGGTGCTTAAGAGCAGACTATGTGAAGCAGGTGGAGTCAAAATAATACTCATAAAATTAGCATGATGTATTTTAAAAATTAATACAACTACAAATGCAAAACATATAATGTGTTTTAGGGTTAGCATACATGTTGCAAGCAATTGGTAAAATGCTGGCCTAAGGTGTTCCTGGTGGGTTATAGCCAAGGAAGTTGTAACCAGTCTTGGGACTTGTTTCCTGCGCTGTCTCCCTGAGAAGTGTTGAAAAAATGTAAAGTGAAGGTCATTGACCATGTGGGATTTCAACTTGTGATTAGATAGGCCAGTCAAACCAAGAAAACTACACAACAGGTCTACTCGATCTGAATGCCCCAGAATCACATGTGCAGAGCTTCATTAACATCAGCATTGCTTGTCTGGGCAGAAAAAAAGTAATCCAGTCCCTATGGGTTTTTTAATATGAAAATGAAGAGAAAATTCTCAAGAAGTGCTCAGAAATTTCTTAGAATTCTGCCTAAAAGCCTGATGAGCAATCACAGTTATTTATCCCTTTCTGCCTGTAACCAGAGCTTGTAAAAAAACTGTTACTGAAACACGACCTTGACTTCTGAGTATATAGTCAGTTCTGAGTACAGGGCAAGAGATTGCCATTTCACAGATCTCCTTATTCCATGAAATTATATATGAATCTGTATGATAACAATAATGATAGTAAAAACTATGAAAAATTCCATGATCTGGAAATGCAGACAGACAGACTATACTTTGCATACATCATTTGCATAAAAGGATTGCTTCACTTCATGGCTTTACATTGGGTGTGGAGCAAACCTATGTAACTTTTTAGCACCAGCAGAAGTGCTGAGTGACTTGTTAGGATGGTTTATGTTACACAGCTGAAATGTTGATGTCTAGAGATGGAGTCTGCAGTAAGCCGGGCTGGACTGTAGCCAGGACACTCAGCTAAGCAACACTACTGGAAGCTCATAAAAAGCAATCTTGGGTTCTTTAATGACTGCAGAGGAGCAAACTAACTGCTTTGCAACTCATCTGAGAAACAGTTCATCACCACAGTGGAGATATTCAGTCTTATGGTTAAGACACTGTTGAGCACCTGGGAACTCTGGGCTTAACTCTGCACTCTGCCACATGCTTGCCATGCAACGTTGAGGAAATAAGTCCATCTTTCCACCACCCTGCTTCCCCCATGACACACACGACAGCAACAAGCCTCCATTTTTCTAGCCTTTGCCTACTTTGTCAAACAAGCAAAAAATGGAATGTGATACAGTGTGTTTGTACACATCCGTCCCAGTATGGCTCTTCCCTTGGTGGAGTTTGTTCCTACACTGGCAAACCACTTTCTGGAGCTAGGGCAATGTGTTGGGACTGAGCACCACGTCCTGTGCATGTGGGAGTGCACATGGCAGAAAGTGACAAGTACCCCAGGTGGTATCCGTAGGGGTGACCCTGACAAGGAAAATCCTGCTGGGGGCTAGAGGTCTGCACTGATGTATATTCCTGCTAGGAGGCCTCCATGTACAACACAATTTGGTAGAAGACCTGGGCTCCACAGTTGTTACTGAGGCCCAAAAGCAGGAGAGGTGCCTCAGCACTATAATGCAAACATGAGGAAGAAATAACACCGTGAAAGAGTGTGAAGCCAAGGACAAAAATAGGTGATATTTGGAGGGCCTGGTCTGGAAGCACAGGCAACAGCAACAGTAGCCAGATGTTAGAACAAGGGCTTGTGAAGAACAAGTCAGAAATTCTGAGGGACTTGCTGCTAGACATATTAATCTGGAATTAAATAACATTATGTATTTCAAAGTAGGCATAATAAAATCCCCAGATACATTACTATAAATCACCTAATTTTAACCCCCTAAAATATTCATATTTCTAAAGTATTCTGATATTTAAGTCTAGAGATAAGGCATTCAAAGATTTAATTTAATTAGATATAGAATTATAGGCATTTAGTCTAAACCAAGAAAGACAGCAGTAGTTGTGAAAAAATAACATATAAGACTTTAAGCTCATTGAGACTAAAATGATTTAATCACAAACTGCCAGCAAGCTTTTGAAATAGGTGCTACTATATGATCTGGGATATGGAAAAAATACTTCAGAATTAATCATATTAAATAATAAACTCAGTGAATTAGGCAAAAGAAAATGTAAATAAGCAAGCTCTGTTAGGAAACTGAAAACACAAAATACAGTGGACCAAATGGACCAAGAAGCTGTTCCACACAAATCCTTTATCAGTGGAAATGCAGCCAACCAAACTGCTACATAAATCTGAATTGGTATGCCGATACAGACAGAGAAGCAGTTATCTGAGTTCTAATAATTAATATCATTAACGTAAAGGAAAACTGATTGGGTTAATTCTAACAACCCTTTGAAACCTTTGAATACTGAAATTCTCAAAAGACAAGCATCTACAGAAATGCATTTGCAAGGTCAAATAGTAATAGTTGCTATAGTACTATAATGAATTAAATGAATGGGTATTTCTCTGTTACAGTAAGAATATCTGACAGATATATCAATACTTCTCTCAATTTATATGAGCAAATGAAATATTTAAGCTAGACATTGAACACGTTAATCTGTACCTTTTCATTCATGAAAAAAGATCATTCTGAAAGAAAAATAGATAGTCTATGCAAAAAAAAGCAAGCTAGAGAAACTAAAAAGCCAGTTTAAAACCAAGCCCTGTGGTTTTGAAAATAAACATATTAAATAATGGAAAGTGTATGTGTTCAGATAGTGTTACGTGACAAGCTGCCAGATGGGAACCCTCGAGGGCACAAAGGAAGTGTCTTGGGATTTTGCTTCTTATTCTGTGTCCAGGTGTATGGATCTGAGCTAATAAGATGAAGTCAGTCTTTAAAACCCTATTAAAATGTCTCTATTATTTTTCCCTGTCCTGCTCATAATTCTCCATTTTGGTGAGCATTCAAAGCAAAGTAAGGCATAATGTCAGAAAAATGCCAAAATTTGAGTATGAAGTGGAACAGGAGAACAAATGGATGGACTCTGGAGCAAGAGTCATTTCAGAAAACTGGACTTGAAGAGTAGATCCGACTTCTCTGGGACAGCAATGTATAAATGATCTGTGGGCCAGGAAGTTGTAGACGTATCTTCTTATACATTTTATACAGCAAGGCAGGGATACCTGTGGTGTCTAGTGAAAAGCTCACTGAAGCCAATGGCTGTATGTCAATGGAGTGAATAAGCACTCCAAGGGTAACTTCATTTCATCCTAACGTAAGTGACTGGAAATAGGTCGATTATTCACACTTTTAAAACTGCTTATTTCATTCATGTGGATAAAAGAGATCTGGCTGATACGGTCTACTTGGGTTTCCAAAAGACATTCAGCTAGGTCCTTCTACAAAGGCTCCTAAAGTAACTAAACAGGCATGGGATAAAAAGGAAGGTCATTGTATGAATAAATAATTGATTAAACAATTGGAAGAAATGGTAAGAGTAAATGGCTGATTTTCACAGTGGAGGGAGGTCACGAATGGAGTCCCACAGGGACTGTGCTGGGACTCATGCTGTTTAACATATTCTCAAATGCTGTGAAACAGAGGGTGGTATTCTCAAACGCTGTGAAACAGAGGGTGGGCAGTGAAGTGACAAAGTTTACTGAGAATTTTTGGCTATTCTGGGTAGGAAAGTTGAAGACCAACAGTGGAAAACTGTATAAGGACCTCTTAAAGCTGTGTGACTATACATCAGAACTCAAAGTAGAGGAATGCACAATAAGGAAAATGAGGAAAAGCTTCTGATACATAACCATGCAAATTATGTTGGTAAGGTGTGGAGTTATGGTTAAAAAAATAAAAAGCCAATGTAAAGAATTAGCAGGAAAAGAACACAGAAAAAACAAAAACCAGAAAACAACATCATGCTTTGAAAAGCAATGACTGAGGGAGGCATATCATAGAAGATTATGAAATTATGAAGGACAGGGAGACACCAGCTAGGAAAGAACTACCTGCCATCTATTCCTGTAAAAGAACAAGTAAGCATCAGTTGGTACTAGGAGGTGGTAGGGTCACACACACACAAAAAAGCAAACAAGTTGTTCTTCATACAGCTTATATTTCAGCCGCAGAATTTCTTACTTCAGATTGTTGGAAATTTACACAAAAGTTTACACAGATTCACAAAGCAAGCAGTCCAATTAAGAGAAAAAAATTGTTCAAGGGTAATTAAATGCAAGATAAATAAATCACCCCAAAACACCCCAGTATGTTGGTTTAGATAACCACTGACCTGCAACTAGTAGGCGTTTGGAGAATGTTTCAATATTATGAGAGATGACCAACAGCTCTTCAAACTCATCCTTTGGCATCTGCTGTCAGCCATTGCCAGGGTGAAATACTGGGCTGAATAGACCTTTGCTCTACCCAGTCTGGCTGCTCTTATATTATTTAATGTGAATACAGGGACACTTGACAAACCTTAGTCTTTTGTGCCACAGTGATTTTCATGCTCAGTGCTGGAGTTATAAAAGTACATCTCAAATGTTAAATAGAAAAATGAGTAATTTCAAGGAAAGACAAAATGCAGAACAGAACAAAATGAAACAAAAATCCAAAGAAAAGTATTTGGAAGAACAATCACACACACTGCCATAATGGTTACCTGATCTGCAAAACATGTGAGTTTAAAAGCAGAGAGAAACTGAGAGTGACAATACAGTGAGTCCTTTAAAAGAATATTAAGCTCAGACTGGGCTGCACAGAAACTAGTTCCCTTGGCTACCGGAGACTTTTGGAATGGAAAAAACCCAGAGGTGACTGAAAGAATGAGCAAGTGCAGAAAGAGGGGATAACAGAGACTCCAATTAAAATGCACCAAGAGTCTGAAAAAGATTCATGAGGACACCTCAGATGGAGGTATGCAAACGGCTGGGCAACAAGCAGATTTTATTGGGCCAACATGAATGCACAGACAGGAAAAATGGTCAGAAATCATTGCCACTGTGCAAAGTACCAAAGACAGAAGCACTGGGAGGCTATGACAATTTGTGATGCACCCAGCAGAGCTTGACAGCAACTGGCAATTGATGTATTTGAACATGGAGGAAACCACCACCCACTGATAATTGATTATTACAGTTGTTCTTTAGAAACTAACAGAAGTAACACATTATCCAGCACTCTAGTGAATCACACTGAGGTTAATAGTCACCAAACACTGTATTTGCACTGAGCTCATTTGAGATAATGGGTCATCATACATGTTGGAGGAATTTTCAAAATTTGTGAAGTGCTGGGGCTTCAAGTGCAGCTGGTAGTTCTTATTACTGATAGTTTTATGAGCTGGACAACACTTACAAAGACAAGATCTACCTTTAGATTTACTGACAAGCCCTTATGGAATCGGATGCTTTACAGGCTGAGATGTTAATAAGCTGAAAACTCTACTTGCAAGTCCCCTGGTATGCCCCTTTTACAGACCAGAGCTGCAAATAACACCCAAATGGATAGAGGGGAGCAGGGCAGGGAAGGAGGCAGTAAGCCCAACATGATCATTCAAGAAATGACAACAGTTCTAGTTAATTAAGAAATAATGCCATGGCCGGTGGCATGCTTGTGTGGAGACAGTACCTATGGAACAATTCAACTTATCTGCAGTACAGATAGAAATTAGAGAGAACCAAGATTAACCTTGGATGTTAGAAGACAGCTCTGGCCATGAACCTACTCTGCTTCACTGATAAAAATATGATTCACGATGGTGAAGCAGCATCTGAGAAAACCACCAATATCACCATGACTTTAGTGCTACTCACTCTGCAGAAGGGAGATGACTCAGGCCTGAACATCAAGGGATACTTGAACTGTACTATGTCACTCCTCAAAAAGTTCAAGCCCAAAGAGTTGACATCTTAGTGCTGTAATTATGCAGAAACGTTAGTAAGAACATCTCCAGTTTTATGTTGTTTTCATGCACTGTTAGGTAACTGGTGCAACATCATTTACAGAAAGGCTCTTAAAATGACTCCAGGAGATTATTTCCTGATCACTCACTCTGCATGAGCACTGAGTTCAGATATTGAGAGCAAAGAGTGTTTTTGAAAAGTCCAAATAAAAAAAGCCTGTTTAAGTTCACATGTGTGGAGCATCATTCAAGTGAGCAGTCCAAATAAGACAAAATGAAGGTCAAATAAATACGAAATGAACAGTTACATCCAAAACAGAAAATCACACCTGAGCTGAGGAAGGGTTAAGGAAGATTTATATGGCTGAGTTGGATCCCTTTCGTTTGATAAGATGAAAGTAGAACCTCTGTGATACTGCAGCCATGTCATAGATATTTTCTCACACAAATATTGCCTCAACTAAAAAGATAAATTAAGAGCATTTTGAACGTTACAAAGCAATTCATTCTGGTAGGAAGGTGATTATTATACGCACTGTAATTATTTACTGAAAGAGTAAGTCCCTTCCAATGTAGGAGTAGGTTCCTTTCCCTGCCTGTAGCATTCTCTCTGGGAGCAATCTGGCTGATAAACCAGTAGGTATGTGAACTGAATGGCTCTTTTGATTCCCTTGTCTCACCTAAATCTCCACTGAACACAGCAGAAGCTTATACAGGCAGAGCAGATGAAGAGACACTTACATGTAACCACCTAAATTTAGGCATCTTAAACTGAACATCACACAATGTGACTATTTCTCTTCTTTGTGACTTCCCTTGTTCTCTTGACCTTATTCACCTTAGTTAAAAAAGAGCAAAACTGTAATTCCTGTAAATTAGCAGAAGTTAATTCTTCTTCTTCTTTCTTTGTTTGTACAGCCTACCTCCAGACCCCTTGCCTCTGTTTAACTGGAAAAGCTAGAGAGTTTCTTTTTCATGCTTTCCAGAACATAATGAAATGGATCCAGGAACCAGGTGGCTTTTTGGACTATATCACAATATAAGTTTACATTACTGATCTTAAGCTACTGATTACATATTTGATCCTATATGATGTCAGAACAGCAGAACTTCCCTCTTCATGATGTGTGTACCTAGAATTGCAGTGTGACATCTTTACCTGACATATGTCAGACTGGAGAACATGAAGCCAATCCTATATATATGTATACACACACATTCACATATATGCAAATGAAGTAATTGTGACTGTGTTTATCAAATTTCTGTTCTTAATTACAAAGTAATCATCCATATTTTACATAAACAGCTGCAATCACATTAATTTATTTGAAAACAGTATGGTCAATTAATTTTAATTAACTGTAATAGGTTTTCCTGTTGTTCCTGTTGTGATTTTCTTTCCCTAATAACCTTTTGTTCTCCCAGCTTTCTTTAGTCCTCAGGATTTTCTTTAGTTTTCTATTCAAATACTGATGAAACTTAATGCTGGTTAGTTTTCAGATCTGACAAGATCGTAACTTGTTGTGTACTGTTATCCATTAAAAATCACTTAAAGCAATTGCTGTTACCACTGTAACATGATAAACCTGACAATAGACTGTTAGTTCAAAAGAATGCAGTAATTTCATTTATTGCCCATTCCTCAAAACATCTGCAGTGACGTGAAAGAAATGTCGAGTTAAAAATAACAATTCATGGGTCATGGTATCAACTGTAGTTTCATTACCTTACATCTGCGAGCAGACAAAAGCTGCTCTGGCATTCAGACTTTACAGAATCACAGAATCACAGAATCTAAGGGGTTGGAAGGGACCATGAAAGATCATCTAGTCCGCCCCCCCTGCCAGAGCAGGGTCATCTAGAGTACATCACACAGGAACGCATCCAGGCGGGTTTTGAATGTCTCCAGTGAAGGAGACTCCACAACCTCCCTGGGCAGCCTGTTCCAGTGCTCTGTGCTGGTGAGCTGGTAAGTGAAGAAAAGCTTAATCTATTCCATTTTAAGATTATTAATTATTCAAATACCTACAAAGAGTCTCCATTTTCCCTACATTCCTAAAATAAGAACACAAGATGGTCTGCGTAGTGTGTGTGTGTGTGTGTGTGTTGGGGGGGGGAAGGCAAACACTGGTGGGCCCTGCTTGAAGTCTGAGCCTGAGCCTGCAGGGTCTGCATTAACCCAGAGTGCAACACTGGGACCCTGTGGCTAGCATGGAGCTGAAGGTGGCTAGCCAGACAGCTGGGGAAGCTGGAACATTGGTTCAGCCTCCGTATCGTGCCAACATAGTTTCCTGCATTTTGCATGGGAACTATGTTGCACCCCACGGACAAACGCTGCTGGTGTCTGTCTGCACTCTTCCATGACAGCGTGCCTTAGCTGTGGGACTACTGCTGTTTAAAAGAAAGACCGTCTGCATCCCTTCTCAATACCTTGCTCCCTGTGCTGAAAATCAATTATTGCAAAGCAGCTACCTTATCATTTAGAAAAATTAATACATTAATACAAATTAAAAGAGCTGGCAATCTGACAAAAAACCCAGCAGAGGAAAGTATAGGTAACACCTTCCCCATTCTATGCATTTCTGGCAGTTGTATGGCAGTATCTAGCACTGACAGGACCTGATAAGCTCATGTTCTGCTCTGAGACACCTGTGTTAAGAAAGAAAGTAAAGTTTTATCCTTATTTCAGGACTATATTGCTTTAAACTATCAAACCTTCGGCCTGGCCTTACTTAGGGAACAAAAATAGTCCTAAGTGAGACAGACAAAGCTGAAATCTAGCAGAAGAATGGATATTTCAAGACATCTCTTGCTTTAAGCCATCTGCAAGAAAAATGAAGCTTAAATACAAGAGTGATATAGGCACTATAGAAATCCACGTACAAAAAGGGACAGACACTCAGAGATATGGATGGTTATAGGTGCCCATTTCAGAATGTATCCACCTGATGTCACTGCCCACCATTTGGGAAGAATGGATCTCATATGTAAGAATGACACAGGTAATAAAAATTTAGAACTTTTGCAAGCAGAGACAATCCATAGACAGAGGAGTGTTTCACCATGGTTATTTTTTTTCCTGAAGCATCATGTCTGCAGCTAGTGGTTGAGTGCATGCACAAATTAAGTTTACAGATTTCATAAAGCAATTCATTCTGCTTGAATGTAATAACAGTAATTTTTCATGTAAGTCAGCAAAATACAATCCATAAAGGAAAAATGGTGCCATTATTTTAAACTCTATTGTTCTTATTCAATCCAAATGTGAACTGAAGCTAAATAATTTACTGTGCAAATTTCATTTTTAATTTTATGCTATTCTGAGAGAAAAGAGAGTGAATGAGAGAGAGAGAGATAGAGATGGAAGGTTCAGCTTTAAATTCTTGTATCTTAATGTCTCAACAGTAAAATAATCTAAGGAGTGTGCTTCAGCAAAAATGATTGCTGGGATCTATAATAGGATTGTTATTACTCAATAGTGTTATAAATTTTTGATTCACTCCAAGTTTTTGACAGCTTGCCAAGTTCCAGTTTTTATCTGATCATCTTTGCATTAATAATACATTACAATAAGTTTTTCTGAAAAGTGGCCACTTTTTTCTTACGGAATACTTTACTTTTGCCAGCAAAATATTGACTTGGGTTTATAATCAATTTCTGTTTTATTATGCTTAGCATGAAACTAAAATATTTGCTGCTAGACAGCTGCCAATACAAATGCCATCATTGTTCTACTCTAACAAATTCCAACAGTTGCTAAATGATCTGCCTTGCAGGTTGCCATATGTAACAGACTGAAACCCAGAACTTTAAAGACACCAGGATGTGAGCAGTTGTACTTGCAAGAGACCCCTTGTCCCCCTGCTTCAGAAACACTTCCACCCAGCAACACCACCCATTTCCACACAGTCAGCCTCTGAGTCACATGTAGCTTGCTCACTGACTAGATTCAATTAAGGCAAAAATATTGAATAAAAGAAAAAATGTCAAAAAATGTTTTAGTCAGCTTCTCTCACCCCCAGACATGAATGGAAATTGATTTTCAAGCAAAATAAAACCCCACTAGAAAAAAAGACTTTTTTATCAAGAAATAATACAAAAAAAAAAGTTTTCAGCCACATGCAATTCATGTACCCTTATCTTCCTACATAATTATAATATTTATATAGAGATTAATTGCGCTTGATTGGTATTGGGAAACAAAATACTCTGAGAAATACTACTGTATAACCTAACTCAGCTTACTTCCTGAAGGCTTAATACTAATTACCTCTTCGTTCATATTAGCATGCCATCTAGAAAGCCCCATCAGGTTTTGGCACGTCAATCCTAGTCTCTAAGTTTCCCCTCCAGGGAATAGAGCCAGAAGTCCTGCAATTCACTCTTTCTGCCTTTGAAAATGGCAGCACAGCTCTTGGAAAAGTCCAAGATCGGAACAGAGTCAAAGGTCTACACTGTTGGCAAGAGATAACTTTGCAACATTGTCCGACCAGAGAACACAAGCATGCACACCTCTAGAAACATGATGATGCTGATGGATAACGTGTAAACCTGGCTGCATCCTCAACTACTCCTGTTGTTAATAAAGGTAGTGCAAGTGACCTTTCTCAAGCCCCAAGATGAGGACTGCAGAGAGTGAGAACCCACCTGGAGAATATAAATGTTGGAGTCTGGCCTAAATGAAGCTGTGCTGAGGTCCATCTGTCTGAAAGGCAAAACAAGCGTGCAGAAGTGGCACAGGCACAGAACAAATGCCAAACACCCTACCTGATCCTCACAGTGCTGTCTTTCCTGCCATATATCTCACTTTGACAAAGTTAAATGCTCTGATGTTCTGGCACCTTGTGTGCATCCACAATTGATATCATGTCATTCAGTTCATGCCCAACTTGGATAGCCAGAAAAAGTGAGGAAATGAAAAACAGGCATGTGCAGGCACCACAAATCAACAGATTTTGAATGTCAAGGGAAGCCTTAGAATTTTATAAAGTCACTCCTGATGTCCAGCCATTCTTTGTCATTAATTATTACCTTCAGGGTGTCTCATTCAGAAAAAAAAATAACATGAATATATGAGTTTACATTTAAACACTATTACACATTATATTTATTGCTTAATGTAGTAAATTTCTCCTCTCCCCCAGGCAACAGGCAGTTGCTCTGAGAAATACAATATCTGTGAGCTGATAAACTATGCAGGCCCTTTAATGCAGTGCATACATCTATAGTGTCCCAATAGCAATGACATTGCAAGCTGTAATGTAACAATATGCCCTTTAATACAGTCATATTCCTAGATCTGGTCATTACACAGGTACTTTCAGAAATATGTTCCATCTTTCCAAAACTTTAAATCTCTTTCAGAAAAATATGTAAAATTTTGTCTCTGAAAACCGTAGGGCTTATCTATGGCAGTCCTGTGGCACACAAGAGAACAGTGCCCCAAGTCTCAGAGTTAGTGATCTCAGAGAATAAACTCCCTTTATATAGTTTCATCTCACTTGGGGCAAACAAGGAAGACAAGAATGTGAGTTTGCTGCAGCTGCTGTCTCCTGCCTGGAAGTGGCTCTCAATCAGCTTGAAAGGAAAGGAAGATGCATCCCTCTCATAGCAAGACACAAAGAACTGAATATAGTGGGAGCACACTAAATCAGGATGGTAAAAAACATCACTTGGAATTAAAACTGGAGAAAGCTGAGCACTGACCTTCTTCGGTGTCTATGATTAATCAATACATCTATGATGAATCAATTAATGGCTGATATCTGCCATATATATTATATCTATTATGTCAAATAACAGAAACAAAATTCAATTGAAATAAATAAGCTTGCACATACACATCAGTGGAAAAAATTCTCTGAAATCTCTGCTGCAAAACCAGCGCTCATTATTTTTAATGTATGCTTTCCATTTGGTAGAGGTGGGCTTCCCAGTCCTCAGGTTGGGTAAAGGTGGCAGATGGATGGTGCATCAGCGAATGCTGTATACATGTGAATGACACATGGGACTGAGCTAAAAATTACCTTTTGTCTCACCAAACAATAAAAAGATGACAGTTTCAGATTCACTTACCTCACTGACTTTTTGCAAATCCACAACAACAACTCCATCACTGATACAGCATACAACACTCCCCATTCCAACACAGGCAAGAATAACCTACAAGGCAACAAAGGAAATCTGGAAGCAAGAAATGCCATCCTGACTTCCCTTCTGATAGTATAATTTGTATTTTTCAGATTTGAAGGACTCAGTGAATTCACTGATAAACCGGATACGAAAGAAAAAAATTAAAATTCTCCCTCACTGTCGTGTGCATAAAAAATGAGAAATATCAATGCAATGCAATCAAGCACATGGAAGCCAATTTTATTGATTATGTAATAACAGTAAGTAGGTAAGTTTGTTCAGCCCTGGCTTTCCAAACCCTGATTTGTTATACATTCTTCCAATAAGAAGGATTATTTGATTTTGATTTTACTTTCCATTGAAACATCAAAAGATGCAGCTGATTCAGTTCCCTTTGTGAACTCTCACCATGACGAGCCGAGCTAGAAGGTTGGTACTTTGCATTTTGTTGCATAGAGGTATAATTTTGGTTCCACCACAGTGAAGAGAAATGACCAGAAATACTATCAGGCTGCAAAAATGCATCAAATATTAGCTGGAAATATATAAGCAGGAGTCATTAATAAGAACAATACTGGTAATCACTTCATCACTTTGCCAAAGGAGAAAGACTTCTTCTGTTTTGAAGGTTGTTTTTATTTCCCCAGGTTGAAACAATCATTTTTCCATTAATGTTCACTGTCATGACATCGTTCGTTTGTTTGTAATTTCCTAATGTTATGGATGTCTGTGAGGCTTTGTCCGAGCATCTTGACACCTCATTTTCTCTGACAGCAATCATTCCTATCACAAATGCTAGTGGAGAATGCTACACTACAATGGAAGAAAGTGAAATTTGGCGCTTTCATAACCACACGTCATTGTTACAGTGATTGAAGGTCAAGAATCAGGAGTACACAGGGATTTGTATGGTTGCAGCAACAATAACAGTGAGTGGCTGATGCCCAGGAAATCATCTTTTATTGTTTCCTTTTATCTTACACAGATCCTTGTGTTTTACTGTAAACTGACTTGACCTGTGGTGAGGTACTCACCACCTGAAAATCAATATCATGGTCTGTTCCCCTTTATCTGTACCACAGGTCAAACAAAAGGGAAGTGTATTTTCTTTTTTTTTTTTTTTTGAGAATTCATCTGAAGCGATCCAGTGGATATCAAAGAAACTCTAAAAAAGGAAGCTGGTTCTGTTAAGAGGAAAAACATTCAGAAACATGATGAGTTTTTCATCTATTAAATGCAGAGCTGACTCACGCATTTAAGAGGGGACTGAAACCCGGTGACTTACCACAGAATATCGCAGGTTCTCTGCTTTGGCCTGAGGCAACATGGGCATTTCATTACCTCAGTGTATCTCATGGCATTTTGTTTCTAACAAGAATGCCGTATCTCAAGATGATCCCTACTTGGCTGTATATCACACCTCCTCCAGCTTCTGACTCAGACAGATGCCCCAGAACACACAAGAGCAACAGACAGAAACCAAAGTGGTTTTGAGCCACATAAATTTGTATTTTTAGTTGAAGATATTGGACAAAGGCTCAGTCTGTTTTCTAGTTGAGTCAAACCAGTTTGTCCTCTCCTAATGCCAAGGCACTCACATGTAGGTCCTCGATTTACCCTGTTCATAGTGTCTTGGAGAAAGAGGAGCATGTTAATTGCCTCATCCACACTTTGGCTCAGAGATGCTGGGAAGCAGATAATTCTCTAAAAAGCTGCAGAGGCTGTGTCCTTTTCTCCACTGTATTTCTTGCTCAGCTGCTTTGTTCTCAAAGTTTTCTGCCACCGGCACCAGCATTTCCACTTTAAATGGTGCTTTAACATAGATATTCCCTTATGTCTGCCATTCTTCCTTGGAATAACATTTGCACGGCAGATGGTGCAAATGGCCCAGCAAATATTTACTGGATCAGTGTTAGAAAAGCAAAGCAAAGCAAAACAAAACAAAACAAAACCACCCCAGCTGCCAGACTGATGACTTTCTGGCACCGTATCGTGTGCCACCAGTCACCAATATGGGGAAAAAAACACAGGAAGATAATTGATGTTGAACTTGCTGGATTTTTCAGAGTATCTTTTGAATCTTGTTGCTTAGAGCATTCCCAGAGGGCAGTACAAGGACAGGAACTTTTCCCCTTCCTCCTCAGAGTCTGCCTTTTTCTCATTGCTTAGGTGTAAAAGAAGTATTATGACAGATTAATGTATTCCCCTCTCAAATGAAAAACCAGCCATACCTGGTATCGGAATTGTATTAATCACAGAAAACAGATTGAGTTCCTTGCAAATGGAGTCTGCTGAAACTCTCATGGAAAAGTCTGGGATAAATATATTGAAGACTTAAACAGTGATAGAAGTGGAGGGAGGTGATCGATGTTAAGAATAACCTATTGCTTTTGGAGACACTTACTTGCTAAGGCTTATCAGAGGAAAAGCAGAGCAGTGGAGTACCTGTTTAATGTAGTAGGTAAAAATTAAAAGTTGCCTTTTAATTTCCAGGTTCCTGTCAGTCACTATTCCTCTATTTTGCCATTTCTTTGGTAGTTGAACTGACTGGGTGTGAACACCTTTGATGGCAAAGGACAATAAAATTCCAGGAAGTCTTATGGAGCAAAAACCGTTTTTCCCACCACAGTGATACTCTATATTATATTTAATGGTGAAGAATTAGTGCAAATTATATTAGTACCTAAACTAAAGTTATTTTTTAACCAAGTTACACACATCATAATTTTTTTTAAAAAAAGTCTGTTAAGATTCCAAGGGGAAAAGAAAGGAAAACAGGATAATTAAAAGCCAAAAATATCAGGTCTACCATTCTGAAAAGTAGATCAGCAGATGGTCAAAGAAAGGTTTGTATGGAATGGGACACAATAGAAGATGGAGCACATCTGAAATTCTTCTTTCAACTGGAAGTCTGAATCACCTGAAAATCAAATCACAGATGTTCTACATATTATTTTAAATAGTAACTGCAGTCTAAGAAATTTTTAATAAAGTCTTTGAATATATAAACATTTTTTTAAGGAGAATGAATTTTTCATTTCTCATCAGTCCCTCAGGAAAGATTCAATTTCTCTTTAAGCCTGAGAGCCGGAAAGATAGAAAAAAAATGTACAAACAAACGTCAGGCAAGAGAAGAAAGAAAATTCAGTCTCTCCTGTAATTGTATTTTGCCCATTTATCTTGCACTGTAAACTGTGAACTAAACCAGAATATGCCGTGAACCAGAAAAGGGAAAAACAACATAGTCCTGATTAATCTAGTTCACCCAAAGTTCTCTCCTTGATCTCATGGCATTTCAGAAGATAGTGTTCATTATTTGCCAAAGCTAAAAAAATGTCATCATATCCTCAGTGCCAAAAGAGAAGTGGAGGGGTCCTCCACTGGAAAACCAAAATGACTACAAAATCCTTGTACAAAGGATTGTAGTGGAGGGTACAAATGGAGGGTAGTGCTGTTTTCATGTCCTGTCTCTAGGAATGCTTTTGTGACTTTCAAACAAATCTTGATTTCCAAAAATCATATGCCTTAACCCAAAACCTAGGAACATCTGAATTCACGTCTGAACTCTGAAATAACCAAAATTGCAGCATCAGATATGGGCATTTATGAACAGTGAAAATGTTTAGTTATAGACACTCTTACATAAACTAATGGATCTTCTCCTCCTAGGTAGATTCATATAGCCTAGAAAAAGAATATATTCTTATACAGAGAACTAAGTTCAGAAAACCATCAACAAGAATGGTCTATTTCAAGGCACAGATTCACAGACTGGCGTGATGAATGCAGAGAAGATGGTCCAGGGTATTCAAAGTGCTTGAAGGCTCTGACCAGCTAAAAGGAAAAAAAGAAAAAAAGAAAGAAAAAGAAAACTGGCAAAAAGAAGTTGGCTTTGAACCTCATGCCTGTCTACCTGCTTATTAAAAAAGTTCTGCAGGTTCAAAGGTTCTCATCTTGCACACCAGTAGTTCTCCAGCAAATCTCAATTTGGTTGAGTTTTCTGGTGAACTTCAGCAAGCATATTCAGATAAAAAATACATAATAACTTACCCACTGGCCTGTACTGATATATATAAAAAAAAAAAAAAAAAGAGAGAGGTCAATGTTTATGTAATTTGTCAATGTTTTAATCATCTTCCAGTTGCACACCAAAGAGATTCTTTCTGCTATCATTTCTACCATTTCCTCCTGCTGATTCCTAAACAGAGACTAATCTCTCTGAAGCACCTGCAAACTGCCACCTTCCTAAGGCAGAAATTCCACCAAAGGATATTGGATTTCACTGGCCCAGGGTAAAATATCACCAGGTCTTTATTTTAACTCACTGTTTTTATGTGGTAAACAGAAGAGGTTAAGCAAGGAAAGGGAAGATCTAATTGTTGTGCCCAGTTTCCTTTTCTTATTCGAAAAAGGTGGTTTAAAATGGCACTTTACTAGAAACAGACATGCTACAGAAGGCTGTAGAGTGTGGTATGCAGGCAAAGAGTCCAGGATTAAAAATAAATATAATTTACAAGTTTAGATTTTATAAGCAATCAGTTCATTATATGATTAATGAAGCAGTCGTGAAGTCACTGACCAGCTCCTCAGCTGCAGAGACCTGGCAAAGCTGCATTGAAGCCCAGGAAAGGGTTGATTGGAGAAGGGTTCAGCCTTTTTTCTGTACATACTCTCCTTGTTTCTCTCCAAGTAGGACTTTCTCTATGTATCCCTATACACAGAGGTTTGCATGTCACACACATTTCCTGCACATACACATAAATTCATGTCTATACACATACTATAGGAGAGGTTAGACACAGCTTCTGTAACTGAGAATGACATCTGTCACTCTTGTGTCTTGTAGCACTGTGTTTTTGCAGAGGTTACTGCTCTGTTAAAGGGACTGAAATTTTCTGTGTGGAATTGTTACCTCAGATTGCACTGTTTCTAGAAAAATTCAGCCACAATGTTCAGCAAATCAGATGCGGGGAGAAGATATTTTTGCCCATCTAGAAAAAAAAGTTTCTCGTGTAAGGAGGGAGAAGAAAGCAATTCAAATGAATATAAAACCAAGGATAAGTGGCAAGGTTGCAGGTCGCTACCTATAAAAGGGGATCAATTGATCCTGCTCTTCCTAGAATATTGTAAAGATCCATTAAAGTTTGTAATGTGTTCAGATAGAGCGAGACTAACTGCAGAACAGTTGAGCAGGAAATGAATAATTCTGTCTTTAGAGCCATGATTGAGCAGAGTGCAGTAAATAAGGCCTGGGGCCAAACGCCAGCAATGAGGATAAAAGAACATATTGAATAGCTGCTCATTAAGTGAGCACCATCCATTCTGTGCCCTGCTGAAGCAGATGTCCTGGGGAAAAGTAATAGTATGCAACCTTGTAATTAAAACTGTATCATAATGCATATTAACTGGGAGGCAAAATTAAGGATGCCCTGAGAAATTCAGCCTAACATTGTCTAACTTTTCAGTGCTGGACTTTGCAAATTTTATGTTACTTTTTCCGTATATATATCTATTTATTTTTTTTACTGTTATCTGCATTTCAAGAAGTGTAGACATATGATAGGAGACAGCAGAATATAGTCTTTCTGACCACACATCTAAACAAGATTAAGAATCACTTCAAGCCAATGGGCTGAAACTAAAGACACTGCATGTTTCTGAAGAGCCCAAAGCAGTCCTGAAAGGAGGAGAGGGGTAAGAAAGACTGAAAATCAATAAGGAAGGTAAAGAAAGTCTGAGAGCCAGGGATCATCAGCCTGTGGCCCATATGTAGTAGGCACTGATGCACATCAGGATTAGATCTTGGTACATACCTTGTCTTGCCTCATGGGCAATCTGATTATATTTCATTACAAAATTTAGCTAACAAATCTTCTGTTGAATAAACTCTATATTTTTGACTATTAATTCCACACTTTTCTTTCTATCTTGTTCTTTCTTTCTTTTAATCACATTCATACTTCTCTCAAAGAAATTTTAAATAATTTCCCATGTTTGTTCTCTTTCTTTAAGCTATTGCAGCACCTTTTCTTATGTTGTACCCTGGGGTGATCTTGCTTGTTATCAGCACTATTTCTCCTTGATTTATTGATAGTCTCTCTAGCAGTGTGAAAATAATCAAAAACGACTGTAGAAATATATTTATAGTAACACATGCACGCATGTGTGCAAATGCACACCCATTGTTTACACATACAAAAACATAAACTGGCTATTAAAAGAATGTTGATGTCACAGAAACAAGGTCATAACAGTAAAAGACTCCATGAAGTTGTTTGAACTTGAACCATAAGAATTCTTCCTCTTTCTGTGTATTGACATTTCAGTGGAACTACTTTCGCTTTTTAAAAAATGGAAGCTTATTCCTTTGTTGAACTCCAGATGTTCTGGCTGAGCAAAGGATGTCCCTGTACCTCTGTCTCCATGCATATCTGTAATGGAAAACCCCAGCCAGGACTGTTCCCTGTAAGTGCTGGAAGAGAGGTAAACCAGCCATGAGACACGCTCCTACAAGGTACATGGCCCTCAGGCAACCACTCTGCAAATATGAGGGTTGAGGAAATCTGTTTTTAACCAAAGACTAAATCCAACATCCTCAGCCTTCACCCTATGGGCCCATGCTTTGATTTCTGCATACGTCAAACTTTGCAGAAATTTTTTTATTATTATTATTATTTGTTTTATTATTTTTTTATTTTTTTTTGCCAACATTATCAAACTGATAACTTTCTGTGTTTCAAGAGGAGGAATCTGTTGTTTTTAATTTGCTCAGAGAAAATGGCTGCCTAGTGCCTTTCTGACAGGGCACAAAGTCTAATTTATCCTGAACTCTCTACAGCCCACCTTGGGCTTTCTTTTGACCCAACTTTTCTCAGCTCTAGCCCCAGCTAGGGATCCCCTAGTTTCCAGCCTCAGTTTGTTGACTGACATATCATTCTTTAGTAATATATTTTTTATGTGCACCACATTTTTTATAGATTACCTATTTCAGAAATCTTTTGAATCATTACTTTTAACTACACCGTTTTCCTACCTGTTTATTTATAAAGCAAGGGATGTTTTAATACTCCAAATGCTATTTTATAGGCCTTGAAGGAAGAGAAAACTTACAGAAGTTACCAGAATTATTTTTTGTATATAATGAGTCAATACATTTAACTTCTAATATCTAATTCTAGTGTTCATTCAGTCCCTTTGAAAGTTTCCCCTTTCCTAAGAAAATATTGCTTGAGGTTAAATCTCAAGAGCTTTTGCCTTCCATCCTCTAGAACAGTTACAGTCTCTAACAAAATATTGCACAAGCTAAGGCTTAGGGCTAGCACAGTGTGAAGGTAAAATCATATGAGTTGGAAGAAAGAAGGAAGGAAACAGTGTTGTGCTTTTATTCCCCCAGACAGGTATTTGTGAACAGCAGAACTAATGAAGATGAGTTTCCAATGTATTTATGTCTTCTGCTTGGCCTGCCCGGTGGCTATGAAAGCGCATGCTGCCACTGAAACTTGTGTGCATGATGTGCTTCCAGGACCTGTATCTAAGCCTCACTTACACAGATTTGCTGAAGTCTAATGCAGGAAGGGCTCATGCTACAGGCTTCCCTTCAGCATGAGCCACTCCAGAAATCTCTGTCCTCTTCTGTTCCTTCTATTTGTATAAGACTTGAAGGATTTAAAGAATTTTTTTTTCTCTTTTGGGAGTATGGAACACAGAAGCTGTTCATATTGTCTGGTACATGTGTGCCATGCACCAGGGCAAAACCTGGGCTCAGAAATGAAATCTGTATGGAGGGAGAAAAGCTGAATTCCTGTTCTTGTATGAAGATCACAGGTCAGGCTGTACCACACATGGGCAGGGAAGGGTGAATTTGTATGTGAATGAGATCTCTGATCCCTCTGTCTCTAAGGCAGGTCTGATTGACACTGACCAATTGGTTCACAAATCTTTAGACACAGAAGCATGTAGACAGCATCACAGAAACCTTGTTTCTGGAGGAAACCAGGGTCAAGATACCATTAGCCTAGAGAATCTTTGGGATGCATTTAAAGTACTGGGAAGGAGACAGTTTAACAATCTAGACAGAAATTATATAGTCCATGCCTGTACAATAGTCTCTGTCAGCTTTTGGTCACTGCAACATCAGCAAGAACTTTTAAGACTGAGTGCAATAAAAGCTGAAAGAAGCCATTATGTAATTGCAGCACTATCTCATCTAAGGTCCAAGAACAGAACAAAATTATTCCAGGTTGTGGATCTTCAGGTTAGCTCAGGCAGTTTGAAATGAAATGTAAAAATTAAGCATGTCCAGCAGTTACCCCTGAAAATGCCAGCACCAGTTTAGTGTCCAAATGCAGAAACCTCACCTGAGATCCGTGCTCCCTCACAGCCAATGGCCCTGTGCCTCCACCTGACAGTTCAGGGTACAATGGCTGTGGTGGTGAGCACCATAGCAGCAAGTATGACGAGAGTTTCAGGTGATTTAAATATCTTGGAGCCAAGAATCTGCAAGAAAAACAAAAGGTACAGTGAGATGATAGAGGCTGTAAGTTACTAAGGAACTTTGGTCTTTGGTCAGGTCTGTCTGACATGGGAAATTATAGTCCCAGACCTCCTGACTTCCCACATCCTGACACCAAGGAGCACTTGCCCACTGGGGTCTTTCCCCAACTCTGCTCAACTCACTGTCAATAGCAATGACTACTGTAGAGTTCAGAAAAACTTGTTGCGTTTGAAAGCTGCTTGCTAGATATCAGGAGTGTGCCTAGAGGTTGATTAATGTCTTTCCAAGCAAAACCAAAGTCAGGATTTGAGTGCTATGGAAAGAACCACAGATTAGCAGGGGAAGGAGGAGAACATGAGGACAGCTTGAGCAGAACAAACACAACACAGTAGAGGTAGAGAGGAAGGAGCAGCTGAGCTTTACCATATGCCACTATGCTGTGGAGGGATGAGCACACGCTTTGCTATGGTCACTGAGGACCCAGTTCTTTGAACAGCCGCTACTGTGGGGCCAAAGAGGGGAAGAACCAGTGAGTCTGCAACTAAGGGACTTTCTTACTTCTCCTCTGGCTTTATAAATCCTGTAGACAGGAGAGGAAGGAGCAATGCCAGTGATCAAACATGAGGGAGAGGAACAGTGCATGAGGATATGGCTGGCTCATCTGCTTTGCATGCCAACCACCCCTTCCAGTGCTTAGAACAATGCAGAACATTTTTCAGCAAAGCTGTAGAGAGAACATTTTCTTGCAGCTTGCTTCACCTGATGCCAGGTGTAGAGTGGTGTTCTCTTCACAGACCACTAAAAATTGCTTCTGACAGTTCTGGAAAGACACAGAGACAACAGGAAAAAACAAGGCGGTTGGGGAGTGGGCAAAGTGGATGGAAAGCTGAATAATAATAATACTGACCAGCACCATTGTTGATGCTTAATATGAATAGGCTGCACAGGCCATAAAACATTGCTGCATTTATCCAGAAAAGGGAACGGTAACTTGAAGGGTTAATGTGTTGCCAAAGGTCACCCTGGCTGTGCAGGTCCTCAGACATACCTGTGTTCTGAAGGTATTTACATCACTGATCAGCCATATCCAGGGAAATGAAGATGAGTTTAGCCATTTTTTGTTCACAGTGCAATAAAATGGTAATTGTGTGGCTTCTTTTCAAAATGAGAGGAGTGGAAGGACAAAGGGAGGATTGAGAAAGAGCAGTTCACAAAGTTCACTTACTTGTTCTTACTCATTTCTTCTTCTTTATGTAAGACCTTCTCAAGAAGGGCACTTCTGTGAAAAAGATCTTTGTGCTTTATAATACCAAATTCCACTTAGACCACATTGAGGTTCCAGTGTAACACAGCTTCTACATAGCCGCTTAATGATGAGCATTTATTTAAATAGCATCCTTAGTCAGCAAAGGATTCCAATCCCTTATGAGCCTCAAGGACTTGCAACTACTTTTCAAACTGGAGAATAATACATCAGTGCAAGAAAAAGAGACCCTGAAAACCAGAAATGTGATAAATGGAATCAGAACTGAAACTGAAAAGTGCATTTTTAAATATCAACGATAATAAAAACTTATGCATAGTATACGAGAACTGTTTCAGCACTGAGTCCTTAGTTATTATTCTTCTAACATGTTAATAACACCCTTTTCATCTGTACAAGACATACTACAACTCTATAGTGATATTTTACCTCCAGGCAACTGGGCCATATGGAACAGAAGTCTAAAGCGTGTTGTGGGTGCTGTAGGCCAAATTGTCCCCACCAGGAAGTTCATCTACATAGCCAGAAAAGAGCTTCACAAATGTGGACTTGGCATTTGCCCCATGGTAATGAAAATTCACAGTGGTGTCAGCAAATGCAGCAAGTGCAGAACACATGGTACAGACTTGATTAGCATACTGAAGGTTTATCATTTTGCTGTATTCAAGGAAAAAAGACAGAAGATTATCACAGATGATACTCACTGACAGTCCAACCTGTTCCAGAGTAGGAAGTGAAACTATTTGTTCAGCATTACGGCATTTTAGTTTAGGTATTGGGCATCTCATGGGAGCCTGTTATACATTCAGTTATATAAGTGTGGAGCTATAAACTTTATAGCATGAGAAAATAAAAAGCAAGGCAACATCTGAATCAGATCTTAGATTTTCTGAGTGTTTTAAAGAATGGTTTATATATTAAAAGAAATTTGAATTTTGGAAATAAACAAATAAACTGCCAAAATGACATGAAGATAGTTACTAGCTGATGAACAGTTATTTTACCTCTCAATTTCTCTCTCTTACCTGAGAAATAAGTTAGCTTATACATCAATTTCTGCTTTGAAAAAAATAGAAAGAATTAAAATATAAGTCCTATACCAATGAAAAAAGTTAATAGAAATTTTAATGAAAGTACAAACTACATGGAGTTTGAACTCAATATCCTTGAAATACAAGGCATCTATCCCCCAGGCTAAACAGCTTTTGGTAACATCTACAAATAAGATGTATGATTTTCACAGGCTCTCCTGAAGAGTAGACTTATTATCATACATTAGATTTTGCTTCTTGATTAAAAAATCATATTAATTAAATGTAATTAAATTAAATTAAGAGCTGAAGATGCAGCAATCCATTTATTATTATTTTCTCACAGTGTGGACCACATTCTAATAGAGCGATCACCCTCCCTCCCAGCCTCCCACACAACATCCCTGGAGCACTTGGAGCAACAGTGTGCACAAAATAGAAACACTATGGAAGTATTTACATATTTTAATTCTCTTTAGTGAGATTTTTCTTGCATGAAGAAATTGGTTGTGAGGTCTCATCTTAATTTTTGGGGTCACCTCTTCCTTTGAATTGTTTTGGTGTTTTTTTGTCTTGCTGTCTCTGAATTGCCTTTTTTGTCTGGCAACACAAAACATGGGGGCTGCCCCACTAAACTGGAGCTGAAGAGATGTGTTTGGTGCACTGAACCAAAACGTGAGAAAGTCACTTCACCCAGCAGCGTGGAAGTAGGTAATGAAGTCCCAGCTGGCTGAAGAACTGATAGCAGGTGAGGAGTTGAACAGAAAAAATGACCTGCACCAAACAAACCATTTCTTGCCAGATAAGCAGTTCCATCAGCAAACCTGTACCTCATTAAAACAAATATGTTCTCCATGGATTTTTATCTTCCTGAAAATATGACAAAAAAAATTCTATTATTTGCAGCTCTTTGTGAGTGGGCAATCCTTATGTGGAAGAACAATTGAGAGCCTGAGCAACTGCCCCTGCAAAACTGAAACCAAGGTCTTCACTGAAGAACACACAGGCATGCCACAAAATTACACCAGAGTCAGTTTTTTAACGTGCATATAATAGAATGTGGAATTATTTTCTGCTGTTGTGCTCTCCTTCCCTCCAGTAAGCTGGCACTGCCATCCCCTCCTGTTTTCTGAAATGCCTGCTACTCTCAGAAGCATTCACCCCCCCTTCCGTGCTCCCACCATCTGCAAGAAACTTCTTCCTCTATCATCTGTCTCACCCATTTTCTACCTCACTTCAATTTACTGCTGGCAACATGTTCTCTCCCTTGCCCTCCTTAATTCCTTCTCCTTCCTCTCAGCAGTATCATTTTATACATTAATATTGTTATTTAGTGTTGTCTCAGTTTCCTGGATCCAGGTTATACCGAAGTAGCTTGTTGCATTGCATTTGCCACAGTATCTTTATACATTATGTTTTTGTCTCATACAGCAGATTTGTTTCAAGGACATTATGAAAATGAATCTGTTGATGATTATGTACTGCTGATTCAAGACACAATTTTGTTTTCCTTTTGAAAAATCATGTTGGCTAAATGTCTTTCTTTTTGATATCTCTGGACAGCTTCTACATTGTGCTCCCTTATGACAGTTTGTTTCAGGAACAGATTAAACTATACTGCAAAATAATCTCTTTATACTATCCAATTCACAGCCAATACTAACAGGGACTGTACTGAAAGAAATACACATTCTGTAAATAAAGTGAGTCCATAATGGTTTTTACTCCAATATTTATATAGTCAGAAACATGGGCTTAGAATTTATAGCTGCATAGACAAATCCCATTCAGATCTTCAACTCTCTTAACTGTGCTATTACTCAGGGACAAATCAGCCCGTAAGTCAGAGCAGGAACCATCACCCAGAAAGGGCAGACTATTGCTTTACAGACAGATAAATATGTGTAAGTATGCTTACAGTCATCCTGTCCACTTCAGTCCTGAACTGCAAAGACAGTTTCTGAACCAAGGTGAACAGTAGCCAGAGACTGCATCAAAACCAGCTCCTTAGTCTTTTGCAGTTCACTTATTCACACTGAACACTGCTGGTAAAGACTGGCCTTTTACTCATCACATTTAAAAGTAGTTTTAAGGATGTATTTGTAACGTTTATTTGTAACATATGTTCACACATGAAGAAAAAAAACAAACAAACCTTGCCAGGTGTCCATTGGTTTTCAAAGAAATACCTGACCAAACTAATCTTCTGAGTCTAAAAAATCAAATGGTAAGCCTTGCAGAAAAATTGCATTATAAAATAGGCCACACATGAAAATATAATTAAAGCGGTTAGTAGTTTTCACTACAGGAGTCCTGTTCTGCTCTCTGAAACACCAGCCACTGCTCAATTCATGTGAAATTGGATCAAATCTGCCATACAACTGCACCATAGTGATAGTTCTTGGGCACATGAAAATATGCTTTACTCTATGTTCATTCATTAAACTTTTTCCTTCCTAATGTTCAAGAACCCAGTGAGTACTTTCAAAGCAGAGGTTTTCACACCCTAGAGGGCTTCCCACCAGCGTAAAACCATACCAAACTAGCACTTGTTCATAGATCTTTCAAAGACAACAAAAAAATAACTTTTATCTATGGAGAGAAAGTGCTTAACCAAAAAATCATTCAGTTTTCCATGACAGCAGTTGCTATGCATAGTCTGAATTTCCTCCTATAAGAAGACAAGATTTATATTATGCCCTAAAAAAAAATAATCAGTTTATTTATTTGTTTTCTAATGGAGGATCACAGAAGGAGTGGTTATACATCCCTAAAGTTATAACATGCAAAATATAAAATTGATTCAATATATGAAAAAATACACAAGGGTAGCAGACCCACTAAGGAATATATTACATCTTTCCTGGAAAAAGAGAATGGGATATTGGAGAAAGAAGCAGAGGAGGATGGATTTAAAGGAAAGAATAATTTGCTCAAGGGATACCCTTTTTCATTCTAAAGCTTTTGCCCTGGAGTTCCATTTATCAGCTTACTTAAACACTGCTTATACATAGCTCAAAACAATAACCATTTAAAGATATGAAAGGCTATATATGATTTCACTAAAATTCTTTCACATTATTTCTGAAACCAATGAATTCTGCATTCACATTTTAAAATGTTAAATAGAAAGATGTCCTGGTTTGTATTATCTAACCAATGAACCAGGGAACCAGCTGCAGAATCATTTTCTGTATGATTTCCCTGATGGATACACTCAGGTTGCCACAGTCAGGAGCTGGTAAAACAACCCCTGGGAAGAGGTCAGGAATGATGCTAACAGAGAATAGAATGCTGTGGGACAGGCACAGGAAATTAAAAATAACCAAAAACAACAGATAAGGAATGTGGACAGGGCCACCGCTAATGTAATCATTTTAGCTTCTCTTATTTAAATCCCCTTTAATCCTTCATCTACAATTAATAAGATTTGCTGTTTAAAAAAAGTTCAGAGGGTTCTACATTTATTGCTGAAACATAAAAGTAAATTTCTGGCCTTTCATCATCTAAAATATATATAAAACTTTTTGAATCAAAAGTCTCTTTTAAACATCTCTGAGGGTGACAAGTTAAAAAACTGCCAAAAATGAACAGTTTATTGTTAAAATCCCACCACTGAGTGGCAAAGATATAAGCCATGATGATACTCGGTGGTATACTGAACTGGCATCAAAGACAGTGAGCATTCCATCTATTTTGGAGAATAATTTTTCATTTAAAATAAAAGACAACTCATTAAAGGTGCAAAGATTATCCTTCTCATACCTAATAGTGTCAGATAGACTGGGTACATGGAAGGATAGAAGTAATAAATACAAGGAAACAACCCCAAATTAATGTTAAATGTGGACGCTCATAACAGTAATGACAACAATAACAAGATAAAAAAGGAACTGTATATACACATATTTGGTCTTTTAGACCCAGATGAGATATTCACACATGCAACTCACACAAAAGGGCTGTTTTCATAGCCCTGGACTGCTAAACAAAGTCCTGTTTAATATACAGATGAGCCTGCTGTGGTATGTGAGGCAGTCGAGAGCCTGTGTGCCTTCCCTCTAGTAGGGTAACATAGGCCCATGCTGGTCTCAGCCGGAGCACTGGGAGCTGAGGCAGTGCAGCCAGTCCCAGCAGAAAACCACTGCATCCTCTCTTTTTCTTTCAGCCCAGCTGTCAGGTGAGGGGATGTACCATGGGGCAAGCCCTGCTTGGATATCCATGGTTGCCAAAGACCTCTGGTGAAGGAGTTGGTGCAGCTTTGCCTGGGGATGGGAAGAAACCAGTGGGGTGAGAAGGCGGCATGTAGGCACTGCCTTCCCTGCGGGACACAGAGCCTGCTCTGCTGACCAGCCCATCTCAGATACTCAAGGGAAGCAGAGCGGTGAAGAACCAAAAAGGCTACAAAATGTAGTCCCACTTCTGACAAAAGCCAGAGGCTAAGGAGAGGACACTAATATGCTGCAGGCACCATGGACCAGTGCCAGAGCCGCATTGCCATAAGAAAAAAAATCTTTTCCATTCTCTACATATTTGCTTTTGATTATTTTTTTTTTTTCATCTGTTGTATAGTCAGGATTATCCCTTCCACCTCTGAATGTCTTGTAGTGTAGTAAGAGTTTCTGGAGGGAGTACATAAAAAAAATTCATCTTAATAACAACAACAGGTGTAAAAGAGACCCTTCCCTGGTTCTGTTTCAGAACCAGAAAATTACTTATGCATCTAAATGCTTGTCCTTTTTTACCTCCATAAAAAATATTTCTTCTAAACATATTGCCATCAGAATGACCCACAGTGTGCGCACTGCTGCTGCCTCCAGATGTTTAGGACATGACATTGTCTTAACATGAGAGGAGACATTGTTACTCTTCATAATTCCTATTGTTCTTATTTTATATAGAGAGACAGATATATGCACCCAGGAAAACAAATCAATCTACTCTGGATCAGTCCACTCAGTCAAGCACTTTCCGTCTCTCTTCAACAGTGTGTTTGAAATTGAACCAAGAAGTTCTGTTTGCATTTTGCAGAGGTTTTCTCCTCTAGTTTTGAAAGCAAATGACACACTAGCTGGATACAAGCAAACAACCTCTTTGTTGCCTGTCTCTGCTCCTTAGCTTCCAGCCTCATCCTTCCAGGACACAGCATCGGAATGAGGTTGAGGTGGCGAATGGGAGCGTAGGCTTGCTCCTCCCGACAACTGCTTGCATGGGGAGGGATCCTGGAGAGGTCTTCCTTGAGACCGTTAGACAAGCCAAGGATCCTTTGGTGATGATATTGTAGCTATGGAAGATGATTGGCACCAGCAAGCCTTTGTTTCTCAGCAGAGTGACTGAATAGGCATATATATCTCTCGTTTCTATCACTACAGTACAGATATATATGCTGTCTATGTACCTTTATATGCAAGAACAGAGAGCAAAACACAGAGTATGTGCATATTGTATGTTGGATATATGTGCCAAAGACTCTCAACAGGTAATTGTTTCTGTTGGCATTTAAATAGAAATTTAAATTGAAAAAGAAAGATTTGAAAAGTTAGCTTTCTGAGATGTTCTAATTTGATCTCCCCTCTTGAGCTAGCAGAGCTATGCTGGGTTTCACAAACAGGTAGTTTGAAAGAACAATACTATTTCAGATAAAGTATGTAAAAATGACATCATTCACATTTCTAAGATCATAAATACCATATTACTTCAAAACACAAAAATCTCTCAAATCCAAATTTCAAATGGCAAAATTCATCTTGTTCACTGGTGTGCCTTTAGTTCTATCAGACATTAGGTTGCCATCATGCCCAAAAGAAATAGTTGAGAACTACTCTGTGATCAAATCACATAGATACCTTGAACTAAACTGCTCACTGTGACATTTAAAACACTTGGGATGCTGCACAGCAGTATAAACATACCAAAGGGAGGTTTCAAACCATAAAAAAAGAAATTTATTACACAATAAACATAATTCAGATCAACAAGGAGAATGACAACTTCCAGAAGAAAAGCCTGTCAGTCCTCTCCTCCATACACATACAGATGTAAGCCCAAAGGAAAATAACAATTCATAGTTTCCATTAAAATATATATTTAATTACTCTACATGGCTGTAATGAGACTTTGAGATTTTTCAAACAATAAAAAAATCATTTGCAAATGCATTTCAAGGAGTAAAGTCTACTAGCAAATTCCCTGCCAAAACAATTTAAATAACCATGTCACTTTTCCATGCATGTTCAAAAGCAAAAAGGAGATTAATATGAAACACCAAGTCTAAGATCTATTTTTCAAAGTGTTGAAACCAACACATGAAAGTGAAATATTTCTTAGTCTCTTTAACTATAGATCCACCACATTAATGCAAGGCAACGGCTAAAAGCTATACCAAAGCATTTAAAGGCTAAAAGACAAGCAATCTATTTTTCTCAAGGAAGGCATAATAAATTAGCTGTAGAAGAAACAAAAGTGTTCAGAATTCTAAGACAACTAAAAAACTGCCTGTTAGACACTGAGAAATACCTAAGTGTGAAATTTCAAAACCTGAATAATATAATTTAATTCTATTTTTAAAATGCCCATTCCCCTCAGGAATATGAGATAAGGTACACGCACAATAACCTGAAAAACCTCAAGAAGATGCAGAGACAGATGGAAATGTAAACATGTTTGAAGGATTTCTGCCAAAAGTCTGCTCTAATCCACTGTCCAATCATTAAAGAATAAACACCACACAAACCCCTTTGTTTTGAATGAATTACAACCTGGAATTACTTGGCAAATGCGCAATGCAGAACATCATAGAAATAAAGAAATGGAATCTAGCATAGAGGGACATATTTGCAAGTCATCTCCTTCTGTGCAAGATCACAAAAAGGTAAAAAAATATGTCATTAGGACTCTGTTGGCTGAGGATGTCAAAAACAAACTTTTAACTTTTTGATCCATGGCTCTGGTAGCAGCAGGTTGGAGGCACTGCAAGCTGCGGGATCCATGGGAAAATGGACTGTCTCAGAGTTACCTTGGAGCTGCTCTTGGGACCTGACTTTCTGTCCCAGAAGGCAGGGAGCCTCCTGGGAGGCTAGCATACCCTGGGACAGCTAGCCTGTGGGGCACTTTGCACTCCAAAAGGGACCCAAAGAGCAGCTTGTTGAGGCTGTAGGTTCAGGAGACATGAGGTTGCCATTCTTGTAGCTGCATCTCAAATGTTGCATTTTCATAAGGCATGTGATAAAGAGACTAACTTTAATTCTCCCCCAGACCTAACCCTCTGGTAGTTTAGTTGATCAGTTTCCCTGCTGTGATTTACATCCCCCTCACATTAAAATACCTCTTGTTTTAGGAAGACAGAATATCCATAGCAATTTCCTATTGACTCTGCTCTCTTGTGACAGCATGTTGCTTAAAATAAGGGTTATCACTGGAGAAGGTGCCCAGCACAGATATCATACTTCATAAAATGAAGCTATAGATGTCTACAGTGTAAAGAACTAGACTTGCAATGCCATCATTATTCAGTTCCTCTCTAACTAGTTCTGTGTTCTCAACAGTCCCTTTCATTTGACGACATCAGCAACATCTACCAGGAGCTGTCTGGTCAGACAGGAAGATGGACACATTGCTTTTAATTACATGACCCATTAACTAATGAAATTGAGTTTGATCAGCAAGGAAATTCTATGTTCTATTTCTCTTACAGATTGCTCTGACTAGATTCACATAGGTAAAACCCTTTCACTTGCAAATTCCCAATATCTGCAACAGTATCCCAGACACTCTCCATTCACATATTGTGGCAACTATGAAAGAATGATTTTTTGCTGAAAATAGGCACAGAAAAGGACAAGATGTTCCTCTCATCGATGCCAGAATAGATTGGAAGTAATTCTATTAAGGTCAATGTGGACCTGTCAGACATTACAAATCCATATTTCCCAGGGAAAGAAAAGAACAGGAGCTGAAGGCAGGAATTTGGTAGGACAATAATAGACATTTGTATTAGGAAAACATGGCATGGTAGGTATATAAAGCTTTGATTATACTACATATATACATAAACATAGATGATCTGTATCTTAGCAAGAAAAAGATTCTCTAATTCATCTGTTGGGGAAGTTAGTATATCTGAAGGATGTGTTAGTATAGACCTGTTTTCCTTGTCTAGATTCATCCCAGTCGGTTTCCCCTTTTCCAAGGAACTTCACCACCAGATCTGGCAGATATCGGAGTCCTCTTTCTGTAGTTAGTTATATTTACATACACTTCCTTTGTTTGACAGAAGATGTGGCTAAGGCTAGCTACAATGGCTCCTTCCCACTGTTTCCTCTCTGGCCTTTTGCTTCCAGTAGGTAACTCTCTGTGAAGAGCTGCTGCCTGTGCTCTGTGATGCAATGGCAATCGTGTCTTTATTTACCAAATACATATATAACTCCATCCTTAGCCCATTGGCAGGGAAGATCCAAATACAAAGGGATCTTCGGAGGAGATGGGTGTGAAAAAAGGTGATTAGAGAAGAAGTTAATAAGGTTCTTCAGAGATCAATTTTAAATTTCCAATGTCTACTCATTTTCCATGCAGGAAGTAGTCTAAGACAGCCTCCTTCTCACTTACATGTCCAAAAACAGCTGCTGATACAAAGAGGTGATACTTGGATGCCTTGCACAGCTTAGCCATGATGCAAGGCCAGTCAGATCAGATGTACAGCCCTGCTCCATTCCCTCACACCTCTCTTGTCAGCCTCCTTCCCGCATTCCATTTCCTGTCTCTTGGAAAGTTTTGCCCCTTCCACTGATATTTCTGTAAAAGCAAATCTTTTACGGAGTTCGGGTGTTGTTTTGCATGACATCGCTGCACATCATAATTGGGAAACATATTAATCAGCTGTTAGCTTTAGTAATTGAAACATGCGACCTGGGGCCCATGAGGTGTGGAGTCCCCCAGCTGGGATTCATAACAGCCTAGGAGATGGAAACAGAAGCTGGGAAGAGCTGGGAGAGCAGGCAAGGAAGGTAGCTGGAAGCATAGAGAAAGGCTCTGCAGGGTATTCAGAAAACCTGGTGTGAGGACCTCATTGTTCCTGGCACAGTACGAAACACAGCACAGAGCCAAGTACGGCTGTCCCCCTCTCCAGCTGCAAGCAAAGCAAAGACATGCCCATTAGTTTTGCTGCAGAGTAGCAATAGGAGAACTAAGAGTTTCGAGGTTGTTTTACTACATGGTCCAGGTGATTGGCTGAGTCCCTTGAGCCTGCAAGACCAACCCTAAATCTCATGTAAACAGGCTTAACTGTGAGATGGTGAACATTTTTACTCCCTCTTCCCAGACAGGGAAAACAATCTGAAAAGACAATGACAATTTGAAAAACAATCATAGAACTGAACTTTTCAAACCTGAAAAAGACTACTTCATTTTCACTTGCAGATGAGAGCTTGTAACATTTCTTATTTCATCAGACACATTGGGGATCCACACACACAGAGAAGTGCAATATTTGCTAAGCCTTACAGGTACTCATTTGGGGTGGCAATCTTATAGCATTTGGTATACATGTCCATGTATTAAGGAAAATTGATTTGCGGCATTTCTCTCTGTATGTTAAACTGATCCAATCTAGTATCTATCACCCCTCTCCTTCAGCTCTGGACACCCAATCTCACTGGCATTAATAAAAATATTAAGATGAGAAGGGCCTTTTATTTGTTATCCAATAAATAATCCAGATTTCTTTATTCTTAAGGCTTTCATTCCGCTTGAATTAGTTGTTGACAGTGACCTTGCTTTCACATGTATTTTTCTGAGTAAAATTTGTGAACAAGCAATCTGTAGCATACTTAATGTTTTCACCTAAATCACTACTACATGAACTTGTCTGCACAGCTGCACACACTTTACCCAAACGCTCAACACCTCCTTACTTCAGTCTGTTGAACTCACCCAGGTTGCTCTCTACTGAATTGCACTACTGGATACAAGCTGTGGATGTTAGAATCTTACCTTGTCTGGCTGCTGGCCCTGTGCATGCAGATGCTTCCACTGTTCTTTAAATCTTCCCAAATTGTGTGACCCTGACATTAAAACCTGCTTCAGTCTGCAGTGGCACTGGGTCTATGCATGTGGGGAATTAATTACTCCCACAACCTAGTCGGGCAGAGGCTAAGCAAAATTGCCCTGATTCTTAAGGGGTTTCAGATTTCACAGGCACCAGGGTGCGAAAATGGGAGGTGATTCTTCATTCACTTTGCAAGACTCACCAGTAGAGTCTCGTGAGACTGTGGTTTCCTGGATTTTAATTGACACAGCCCTGGGACTGATGAGGAATAGAGGTAGTGCTCCCACCCACTGCAGCAGCACACGGCAGGGAGTCCAGAGGTTCCTTCAGTGCAGCTGGGTGCAGAGTTGCACATTGCTTAGGTAGCCCTGAAACATACACTCAGTTAAGTCCATCTTTTACAGCATGGATCGTCACCACAGGGAACTTTCCCACCCCTCCCCAAACCACACCCCTGGGACTTGGTCAGGAAGGAGCCTTAGTGGGGCAATCTCCCCTGGCTATCAAAGGACTTAAACTGCAGTTATAGTGACAAGTTTGACCAAGTCCATCCTCATTTCCAGTCCCCACCCCCCAAACTCCCCCCCTTTGTGCAGAAATTATGCCCTTAAACCTAGAAATCCCGGATGTGGAGAGGAACTCAGCCTGCAAATCCAGACAACTTCTCCAATGGGTCAATTTGATTTTTAAGTTAAGACCAGGAGCGTGTTCCCCCTTTGTGGAGGTGACTTGGTGAATCCCATTAACTGCTCATCTCTCCTGGCTATCTGCAGGTGCTATCAATACACCTTCCGCTGTGTCTCCTGGGATAGCTGAGACACTAGGCAATTAATTTGCAGGATCTCAAGCAGAAAATTATCTCTCTGTAGAATGAGCAAACCCTGACTGGTCTCCATTTTAAGACAGATAGTATAGAAATGGCTGCTATTCCCATGAAATCCTGAGCGTGCATCCCCCTCTCCCACTTATCCCTTATTCCTTCTGGGATTTATATAATGGACAGTGCTTTTGTACAGAAAAATCACAGCATGACCAGAACCTCTCCCAAAACTGAGAAGCAGCTCTTAGGGAGTCATCTAACTATTGCTGCCTACATCTGTGTGAAAATGCTGGTTCCAGCTGGCTCTTTGGAGAAGGCTCCAATAGCTGGATATACAGAAAACATTTTCTTATTCCTCTTAATTTTCTCCATGGAAAACAGCAACTTTAACACATAAGACTTAGAAGCTGCACATTGCAGACAAGAGACAGAATTTCTATTCTCTACATGCAGAGAAATCATTGAGGCGAATGTTTTATTGATTACTTTGATTGTGAATCTGGAGAATAGGGTCTATTTCAAGTGACATCTGCCATTTAAAACTTTAGTGACATGATAATTAAACAAAAGTCAGTTAACTTTTAATTTATTTCTATCAATTTATTTTCCAGAACCACTAAACTCTGCTTCAGACTAGATAGGGCCCTCCTCAGAATTTTAAGTATATCATATTAAGGTTCTTTATAGATACTTGGAATTTCCTTGTGAAATTGAAAACTGTTGCTATAATACCTATGTTCAATACAAGTAACTATTCCTCTTACTGTGCAAATCAAGAAGAAAAATGAATTCTAACTGAAAGAAAGGTTTTTTTGGAACAGCTTCACAGGGATATAAAAAATGGTAATAAAATGGTGATATTGAAATGTGTACAAACAAAAATGTTAAATGCTATACTGCTGCTTAATATGTATCTAAAATAAAAATCCTGGCTTTTTTGTGAACACTGCAATCTGCTTTCAGCTATTATAAATCTGATAACACCTGTTTCCCCACTTCCAGGTGAGCTAGTCCACAGCAGCTCAGAAGCTTCAGACTTATATTCTTATAGAAATCGTGAATATTTCTTTAAAGTTCCCACAAAAGCAGTTAATTTATAATCAGGGAATGAGTAGTAAATTTATTTTCTCTCACTTAACATTGAAGTAACATTAATTACTCAACATTAATTAATGTTAATTATTTTACCAAAGGAGCTTTATTCTCTTGAGTTCCCACTCAATTAAAGCCTCACTCATCCTTCAAAAAAACAGACCCTAAAAATAAACCAAAACAAATCCCAGAACCCCATGAAGTGCTCTCCTTTCTGGGAATGTCCTGGTAAAATCTGTTTGTCTACTGATTTGAGATATTAATATTGCCCCCAACAGCAGGCTCCCCAAGTACTTCTCTGCACTAAACACATTTACCACCCAGCCTCTCTGTGCCATTATCCTATGAGTCAGAGGAACAAAGCACAATGTTTGTCTGCCCTAATTTGAGTAGATGAAGTTAGATGTCACCCCAGGCTCATCCGCTCAATAACCCTCTGGAAACATCCCTGTCTCTACCTCTCCTGCCAGGGCAGTGCAAAATAATCAGCTCAATCTTAGGCATTAGGCTCAATCACTTAGGCATGAAATGTAGAACAGCCTAAGTGGTTGACCTAAAGTGTAATACTGGGAAAAAGATCTCATCTTTCAAGTTCAACTAGCTACTAGACTATTCCTTCTCTTTCCCAGTTCAAAATGGAGTAACAGCAATTGGTTCCAGTACTACTTACACAATTTATATTTTTTTATGCTCCAGCATTGCTGTCTGGTTAACTAGAGAATGATTTCCTCATATGGAAAAGTTAGATAGCATTTCACAGAAAAACCACCTGATTTATATAGTTTTTGGGAGCAAATTTTTGGTTGTATTTTTTTTAACACTATTCTTACTTAAAGTATTTTTAATACAGAATTTCCAGTATCTTTCAAAATCAGAGAATATTTTATTATACATTATACATAGGTGGGTGTTCATAATTCTGTTATTGCCCTAGAATTATATGGAGGAAATCTCAGGGGGCTCAGTGCATCCAGATTACATCACAGTCCCATTTTTATATATAAATTGGAAGAGATTACTGGAGGGTTTAATGGTTCAGTGTACTTGACGCCTGAGTGTAAGGCATCCCACATATTTATGAGGTAAAGAAAAAGGCAGCTGCAAAGTACAAATGGTCATTGGGACAGAAACAGAATCAACCTAAGTAACCTGTCAGGAGGTATGTTGTAAGATTTGGTTAATCACTAAGTAAAAAACCACTTTAATCTTTTAGAACTGTTTATATAGAACCTCCTTGCAAAGTCTCACCTCAAAAATCTTTAAGGATTTAAAGAGACATCACATCAAAAATATCCTCTAGCTACTTTTATTGAGAATGCTGTGCCTGATGTCTCCAGCCCAAAAGATGCACCTTTCCAAGTCTTGCTCAACCAAAACCAACCAGCAGCCATGTGTTTGTAAATAAAATTGACAATAGATACCAAAGAAGCTGTATTTAATCTAGAAATCATGTACTTGTCATGTTGCTAACAAGGAATAAATGCTCAGCAAAGATTCCTGAACCAGGCACAGTTTATTATGCATGCACTCAAGGTTAGGGAGATCTGTAAAGTAACAAAAATCCTTTTGATGATGCCCTGCCTCTTCCACGAGCTCCATATTTGATTTTATTTCAGCCTGGATAAAACAACCCCTGCCCACCTTCTAGTCTGGAGGTTGATGTGGTAGTTGTTGGCCACTCACTAGCAACTTTTTAATAGTTGTTGAAAATATGGCTCTGTACATGCTGGTTTTAGACGGCTTCATGAATATGGTATAGCTACAACTATAAGGGACAACCCCTTTCCATCATAATTTTCATCTCACTTTCAGACTGCAAAACAAACCAAAATGATCAACTCTATTAAAAAAAAATAAAAATTACCCAAGTTTCATAAATTGCTAGTCTTTTAGTATTCCACCTTCAGAACATAGGTATGAAAACCTTATTGCCTATTTTTTTCAAATCTGTAACAAGAGAGAAATCCTGCTTTATCATTTATGACAAAAGGTGGATCTGAACTGGGGGCTTCATGTTAGGAAAAGTTTGATTGATTTTAGAATAGAATCTGCAATGTTTTATACAGGGTTTTTTTCAGACACCAATTGAAGTAAAAAATCAACTCTGATTGTACCATTGCCTGCTAAGAAGAAAAAGGACACAGAGCTTTTTTTTTGCAGACATTTATTTCTAGTCCTTATGAGTCTCCTGGTATGTCATTATGAGCTGGGGAAAACATGAACTGGAGATATTAATGGCTTTGTTCTCATTTTCTTGTCTTAAAAAAAGATGAGACAAAATAAGACTGAATTCAAACTCGGTGTGAGCCTCATGAATTTACATCCAAACTGGCCGTAAAAATAAATAAAATTAAATGCTTCTACTTTGATGAGATACACTGTTCATCTTGGATAGAACTGGCTTCTCTATCCTTCTGGATATTATTTTTTGTAAATTCCTGTGTTAGGCTGTTTGTTAAACTTTTTCATCAGAAACTGTTAAGGTAAGAAAACATATCATTTTATCTGATATGTGAGTGAGAACACACTATAAACAAGATATAAACTTTAAAAATCTTCCTTGGAGAGTTTCCAAATCCAGCAATGAAACACTGAGTCTTTTATTTCCCTAGTTTAAAAGCCCATTTAGAATATATCACTTTTCATTTCCAGCAACAAATAGCCTCCTAAAATAATTTTGATTTAAAGGGTCATATTGCCAACCATAATAGGCCATACTGAGTATGTTTGATAAAGTCTCCACTGAGATATGATTCTGATATGCAGAGACCATAGTTTGTTTAAATGTAATGGAAATCCCAGTTCAGGGTTTGGCTCATCTAAGAGGCATGTTTTTTCCCAGTGATTTGCTAGGATAGTTCTCCTCCCAGAAAACCTTTTGTAGATTTCCCCAGAGAAAAACACCAAGAAACATATTCTTACTTGTCCAAAAACAAGTAGGGGAACAACACTATTAAATTAAAAAAAAAAAAAAGGGGGGGTGTGAAGAAAACTTGTATGAGTCAGTGAGCTGTAAGAAATGTCAACATTACACATGCATGTTGTGCTCAACATCCGAAGGACCGGCAAGTCAGTTCCCATCCACTCACAGTGGCATGAACAGATGCAAGCTCTCAAGTGAATGAAACCAAATTACAACATCTTAATAACTTACTGTCTCTCCGTTGAGTGACCAAACCCCAGCTTTGATTTGATAGAGCCTTCCACAATGATAAGCCCAAATGCAGTGGCTGAAACTTCTTCCTAACTGCATTAGCCTCCATCTATTTTATTGAGGTTTGGACTAACCCACTTCACCTCCCAGTTCAGCTAGGCTCACCCTGCACCCAGGGGCAATTAGGGGAGCTCCTCTGACAGGCGGTAACACATTACGTGGCCAGTACGTAACCTCTGGTCATCTCATGCTAGTCTTATCTCCAGTCAAAGCTGAATTCTTCTCCATGATAGATTATTTTTACTGTATATGGTCTTAAATCATCCTGACAAAACATGCTTGCTTTTCATTTTTAAACAACACTTCATGCTAGTTGTTTAACAGTAATACTACTGCATAGCATGAATAGGAAATCAAACTTACAGTTAAAACATATATTTATATATATAATTTTAATATATATTATATATTTATATTGACCAGTATATAATACAGCTCTCACAGACATACCCTCCAGCCATGTACTCAGCACCACATTTGATACGTGCCATTTGTGTTTTGTTCCTTCTCTGCTCTTTTCTCCGGGGATGAGAGCAGGGAGTGCAGCAGAGCTCTCAGTTTTGTCAGGGCCTTTGCTTTGAGTCTGATTTTAAACATACGTGTCACTCCATGTTTATGTCAGGGGCTGAGAGGTCCAAGAGGCACTTTTTGCTCTGGAGCAGCAGGTGAGGAGGTCAGTGTTCCTGTAAGAGGGCATTCGCTTCCCATCTCCCAGCCCAGCATCCCAGAAACCCTTAGCCCTCTGCACCGAGGAGGTGTTTTAAGCTAAATTCATGAATTCAGGAAACAGGCTTGCAATGCAAAAACACAGTATAAATGTTCAAGGAAGCTTTCTATTGTAAAGAAGTAGTTGATATTGAATGTGTTAACACACTTGAAACTGAATTAGTTTCACTGAGCTAGTTTCTCCCTAATGGTCAGAAAAGGCTTTTTGGCAGCAGGGAGAAGGAAGTTGGCTCTGTCACCCCACCAATTCCTCCCAAGAACAAGCAGACAATAGGGAATGTGAGTATAAAATAGACACCTCCAAAGAAAATGTCCTCTGCCACCATCATGAAGAGTTAATTTTGGCAAGCTGACATCACTGATTGAACCAACACTTCCTATGTCTGGACATTAACTTTCAGATTTCCAGTGAAGATGAGGACAGATTTTACTCTAGTCACCCATGGGTTGCAAAGACAGATCTTGTGACAAGAACTAAAAATCTGGAACTCATTTTAAAAGTATATCTGATATAACACTAGCCATTGGAATACATCCAGTTTATAATTATAAGACTGGAAAACTTTAAATTAGGTCAAACTTGAGCTCCAAATTAAAATGAAAACATTCAAGGGCTTAATGCATAGGAGAAAGACACGCAGTGTTGCATCTGCTTTCACACTGGCTACTTGAAGGCTAAATTGATATTGAAAGGAAGAATATTAAATAGGGGGATTTCTTTTTAATCAAGAGTTGGTGTTTTCTTTGCTCATCACTTTCTGCTAGAGGGCCATGAGACTGTCTCAGCGAAACTGTCATGCAGTCTCCATAGCCTACTCCCCAGTGAATCTGAGCTACTTATTTAGCTGTAAAAATATTTCACTAGTTGGAGTTTCTAAAATTACACATGGAAACAAGAAAAAGGTTTGATAAATCTCTCCTGAATATAATGGCAAACCTCAAGCAAATTACCTTTAAAAAATTTATTTACCAGAGACAATTCAGCTTAGATGACATATTTGCTTTTCCACAAGTTTTTGCTTTTCTAAAATTTAACAGCAAGTTTGACTGCTAAAAAGAAAAGCTGATGAGTTGCCACAAGACACACAATGAAATGGTAGCTTTGTTTCCAACAGATGCTAGAACTCTGCTGATTCCCACATTTGCAACCCTCACCAGTAGACCATTCTGACATCCGACTGGGGATTGATAGGATCCCAGCAGGAGCCATACTGGGTCCTTTTCTCCTTCCAGCCTAGAGTGGCAATGGCATGTCGAGAGAAGTGGTGTTGTGCCTTGCTCTCTGTACTAGGCTGCTGGACACAGCTTTGAAATGAACCAATAAAAAATCAAATAAAATTAAATAAATAAAATAAAATATATAAAATGAAAGTCAGGAAAAGAGATCTAGTTAGTGGGAAAATAATTTCTATTTGGATTATGCATGAAATCTGCAAGCTTTGGAGTAAAACAAAACCTTCCCTGAGCCTAAAGAGCAAGAAACTTACATTATTGTTGTTTCTTTTAAAATTCTCATTTTATGACAGCAAGACTAGCGAACTCTCTACTGTGAACCCACTTCTCAGAGACATTTCATCAAAGTAACGAGGTTACCTACTGGAAATCTAACATCAAAGATATAGTGCTGTCATAGAGGACAGGGGCAAAATATACAGGGAATGCATTGTTTCCAACTTAACTGCTGATAGCAAGTTCAGTGATTATTTTTACAGAGATTTTTCATGTACATGTGAAGGCAATTACACCAGGAAATTAAAAAACAGCAAAACCAAACAAACCCCCCCCCAAACCACAATCCCCCTCACTCCTAAAAGATCCCCTGTTAAGTTATCACTACACCTGTTCAAATATATCTATATATTTCCCTTTCACCTGTTTTGAGAGCTGAAATAGGCTGCAAATATTAGACATCATATTTGGACAGTGTAACAGAGACCTGATTGAATTAATTAATGCAAACCTATTTTCCGCTCTGTCCAGGGATGCAAAAAACCAAATGTGACTAACAGATGGGCAAAATAATAAATATTCCATTTTATTTTGACTTTTAATCATTTTTCCCATGTTGTATTAAAAGGAACATAGATAAGCAGCCCCTTTTTATATGAGCACGCTAAATATAACCTACTTAAAACGGTAATAAGCAAAAATAGATGACTTACTCAAAATGAAGCTATTAGCTTATCGAAGCTTGGGTAGCAGATGGAAAATTCACTCAGAATTTCAGGATTTTGTTTTGTTGATTTTTAAACCCCCAGACTATCTTGGTTAAGAATGTTGTTTAAAAAAAAAGAAGGAAAAAACCAAACAATCAGGAGCAACTATTAAAAAAATGGGACACAGACAACTACTTAGCTCGGGTTGGGGTATCTCTGTAGGTGCAACTCTGCAGCCTCCAGTGCAGTAACACACTTTTGTCCCACGGCCTTCAGGGTATCATTCCTCTCTCTGGTGCTATCAGCAGTGGCTCTCTCCACGCTGTAGGGAAGGCACCTGCCAGGACAGCATGTGTCCCCCGAAGCCGTCCTGCCCAGAGGTTGGGGAGAGGGCTCAGCCCTCTGCTTGGTTTGGGGATGCAGCCCTCTGGGGCAGGACAGCCACCCCAGAGGCTGCTCCGTTCATTGGAGCTGGGTACTGTCCATCCCACTTTCTGTGCACTGTTCTGCACAAAAATCTGAGTCCAAAAGCTTCTGCTACTTTCACTCTGGGGTAATGATGTTTCGGGGGCTTTTTGCTTTAACATCACACCCACGTTGCAAAGGTGTGCTTTGTTTCTGCTCGGAGGCAAGGCACTGTGGTGGCTGAAACAGGCCACCTCACCATGTCTCTGCTCCCATCACCTCACTCTTCAAGATCTGCAGCCTGCTCTCTGTAAAAGACAGTGCAACACCTGTTCATCGTCTCTTACCTGCAGAGTGTTTTTTTTCCCCTGGTTTTCTTTTCGAGTGGTAGTTTATTCAAAACAGTGCTTGTGTGTCTTTGATGGCGTGAGGTAGGAAATCATCGCACAAAGAGAGTGACTCCCGGCAATCTGAACTTTGCTTTTAACACAAAGCAACATTAGCTTTATCAAAAGATATATTGTTTCTACCTGCAGTTTAGAACCTTTTTGTTTTCCCAGCCTTTCCTTATGTTTCTTTCATCAACTCCCTTTCAAAAGAGGAAAGAATATATCTTTCTTCCTTCAGAAGCAGACTGCCAAGACAAATCCCCCTTGCCCTAGAAATCCCTATTTAGGGTCAAATTTCTTTCATGGATACTTGATTAGGGGCTTTCAGAAAAATCAATGGGAGTTGGTTTTGGGTCTTTAAAGTGTGGCCCTGCTGAAGATAAGGAAATATAAAATTCCAGCAGAAGAACTCAGCTTTTCAGAAGAAATCCTTTCAAACATTTGAGTTAACAAGAAACTTGTTTTTCTTTTCATTTAAGTATAGCAACCTAACTCTTCTTTTAAACAAATACATAAATAAGAAAATAAGCATTGTCTTGAGCCCTTAGTTTAAAAAAAAACCCTTTCAACATTATCTGCATGAGAAAATGAAATACGGGATATATTCCCTTTAGGGAAAACATTGCACCTTTTACCAGGGCAAAATAAATACACAGATGTGTGGTCATCATTTTGGGAAATGTATGTACTTGAAAAAATACCAGCATAGTCAAATACATTGCTGAAATGTGTCTTTTATCAGTCCCATTACTCCAGTGAAGCATTCACATACATTTAATGATAAATAATCATAAGCTTTGAGAAATTAGTCTCCAGTTAGATCGAAAATGGCTAGGGTAATGAACAGTTCTACAATATCATCTTTGGGCCACTTAGAATATCTACTCCTTGCACATAAAATAAACATGCAAAAATATAGCAAGCGAAGAAGAGATTTTAAAGTGGATTTTGATATAAATTTGGCAATGTGTCCATGAAGAAAATACCACTCTGACATGTGAAATGTTCACTTAAAGACCATTGTCCTAAACAAAACAACTGTCCAATAAAGATTCAATGTTTTATAGGAGCATAGTGACAAGGGAAAAATTAATGTAAAAACACATATATTCTATACATTTTGAAATCTGCACAAATCCAAGCTCCAGTCAAGGAGATGAATTTGAGTAGTTCTCTTCATTAGTTGCATGCCAGCATGCATTGCTAAATTAGCAAGAGAGCATATAATGCTTTCAAGATTAATAGCCAGGGTTTCTTTTCTGCTGTAAGATCAGGATTTCAAGTTGCTTTACTACATAAATTTCAAACATTTTTACCAAGACTAGTACAGCAGAGCTAGTGCAGGGCTTTGTTGGAATGATCTAAATCCTCTTCTGCCTTCTGTATAGCTAGCAAAGGTGCTGGCAAACATTCCCCAAGTACACACTTTGCACTGCATAAAATTTTAAGTAGCAGAAAAAAGTCCAGATCTATCTTAAGATGTTAGTCTTCTAAACTGAACACATTTGATATAAAAGATAGTGTGAGCTACATTGAACAAGAATTTAAAGAGGGTATAGAAAAGGCTTACTTTTAAATGTAATTATTATTTTTAAGGATAAATTAAATGTTTTCATAGTTAATTTTTTTAAAAAAATGTCTATAAACAGCTGGTGTTTCGTCCCTATAATCATGAATATCAAGACAAACTAATTGAGTGTTCTTTGAATCTTTCAAAGAAAGAGTATTCAAAATGTTAGAAACAGGGCAAATGAGTTTGAAAGTTTGTTTATGGAAATAGGTAAACAGAACTTACCCAGGATGATTTCAGTGGTTACAAACCAGCTGAACTTATAAAGTGCCATTTGGAAAATGAATAGGAAAACTCAACTCTTCTCTCCATTTGTAAGGAAAAATGATCACAGCATGCTGTTCCCAAGGTTGCTGTGTGAAAATGTGCACTAAAAAAAAAACAAACAAAAAACAATAGCAAAGTGATGCCTTGCACAAGAGAATGTCAAATAACAGCAATGAAAATTAAACACCTTGCAAGTTACCATAAAATAAACAATTATTGTAAAATTAACAAAAAGAGACAACCATCACTGATCTGCAGATATACACACTAGAGGATGTGTGACTGATGGAAAATGCATGTTTTTGAATGAATTCATGCACAAAGGGTACAGAATCAGCACTGAGCAGTGTATAGGTATTGTGCAAGATTCCCTCAGCACTCCGCCTGCTCAGCTTGATGCCTTCAGTTAGCCACATCCTATACTTGGAGGATGTCACATCTTTTCAAGATGGCAGAAAAGCTGGAGATGGTACTGCAATCTATTTTACTAATATCTTGAATGCACAAAGATCAATGTTCCACAGTGGGTTGCAGGTGAGGGAACTGGCTACAGATCAGGAAACCATGCATGAGAGCAGGATGGATCTTCCCTTACCTCTTTCTCAGCAAAGGAAGAAATATGAGCTGTGCTACCCTTGTTGATTTTAGTCTGAAAGACAAAGATGTAAAGTGAGTGCCTCTTAATCAACAGCATTTGTGTTTCCAAAAATTATGTTTTCCGGAAGTGAGAGATAATCTTGTAATACAAAAGTATTCACATGCAATACAGGCCACTCTTGTAGATGTCAGTGTGACGGCTTAAATCCCACCCCTGGGTGCAGATGGTTGTCCCAGAGCAACTAAGAGGGGAGGTTCCAAGAGGCAGAATCTGTCCTTTTCCTCAGATGTGGAAGGGAGCAATTTTGAGGACTTTTAAGTCATCTTTTGAGGACTCTCAAATTTCAAATTAGCATTTGAGTCATTGTCCCAGAGTAGAGAACACAGCTATGAAGATACTGTTAAATCTGAACCTTTGTGCATGTCTTAGCTTTGAAAAGATAATATAGAAATAAGGTACCCAAACTGGACTTTAATTAACAGCAGAGAATGGGCAGGTGAAGTTAAGAAGCTGGCAGAGAAGAGTGTTGCAGGACATGGGAATACAGAAGTTGGCAATGATGGAAAGTACATGCCGGGGGTCAAATGAAGCAGGTGTAGAGTGGCAAAAAGAAGAGACCTATTTCCTGTTTTACTCAATGTGAATTTGGAGTAAATCCCTCCTTCAAGATAATTCCACCAATTTCTCCTATTTATAAATCCCAACAACAAAGCAGATATTACAGAATCACAGA
>VZRW01001904.1:704-11564 GCA_013398125.1 Aegotheles bennettii | reverse complement strand
CTCCTCCTTAACAGACCCATTTAAAATTAAAATGTAAGACATTCTTTCACAAAGGAGGCTACTATGAGTGAAGAAGAAAGAATTCTTGGTGTCAGAGATGATAAAATATAGATTATTTTAGAAAGTTTAAGGGTTTTCTTTAGATATTTTGAATTGTAAAATATCCTATATATCAAAGATAAACATCAATTTGTAGAAAACTCTTTCAGCAGAGGATGAAGAAGCACAGTGCCATTATAGACCTAGAGAGATCTGATTTCTCTTTATCCACTACTCTAGAATGCGTGTATAATAGAATTGTGTGAGTTATGTTTAACAGAAGAAGTTATTGCTACTAGATGGGTTTATGATAAGTGAAATTAATAGAATAGTGGAAGAAATCTGTTAGGTTTGCCCTTGGAGAGGATCTTCTTGAGCTTTGGAGAGGGGTGACTTATGAGAGTCAAGATAATTAAATAGATCCAACAAAAGGTGAAGCTTGCTGGACAGACTGATTCATTAGAAGTGTTTCCTCTGGAGGTTTTCATTCTGCCTTTTTCGTAAGTCTGACATGCGCAGATATAATAATAGCCTCAAAACAGAAACAGCCACTTTTTTATTTTCTGTAGTATCTCGTAGTCAGGAACACAGTGCTCCTACATGGGTAAAGATGATAATGTAGGACATTTTACCCTGTGAAGTAGGAAGATATGAGCTATACACTGTATTTGGATGACCCCCATCTGTAGGACTGTATAACTGTCTCTGCTCCAGAGTTGTCCACAGAGCCACAGCTGATCAACCATAGAAACCCAACAAAGTTGCAATCCCATGCAGTGGAAACATGTTTTACTCATAATAACCCTACAGCTCTGTGGACATAAGCAAAATACTCACAAAAGTTTACAATACTTTACTACAATACTTCTCATAAAAGGCAGACCAATTTTTACAGATGTGCACTTAAATGACTTTCTGAGCAAGAATGAGAATAAATAAATTCAGAGTTCAAATAATCCAGCAGAGAGAAGCCTAGGACTGTTAAATTGAGCGCAGTGTAATCTCACAGGGAATACCTGAAGCAGGATCCAAGAAGTACTTAAACAGGATCAAAGACTAAAGAGGGATTACAAGGAGCAACACTTCATGAAAGGAAATGTAACCAAGAAGAACCAAGTTTCAGGAATGGAACTCATAAATCTAAATTAGGAGCCTAATTTCTTTCTCTGTTGAATAAGAAGACATATTCTTTTAAATTTGGTTTTCAAAACACATTATGCTAAAGAGGATAACATTTTTAAAGACAATTGGAAAAACTGGAAAGTCATCTCACCTCTTCCTGCATTTAGAAAATGTTCTCTTTTCCTGTTTCACCTGTCAGATCTCAGAGCTGGAACTAACCAGGAGGTGGCAGAAACATTCAAAGTGAAATTCATGTTCACTAATTTTCTAATGTATAGCATTTTTATATAGGCTTGTTTAGGGGCCTGGCTGACAGAGTCACTTGGGATGCAGATTTGAAGGGCAAAGGAGTCCAGAAAAGCTGGACATTCTTCAAGAAGGAAATCCTAAATGCACAGGAGCAGGCTGTCTCCATGTACAAGAAGATGAGCCAGTGAGGAAGAAGACCAGCCTGGCTGAACAGAAAGCTTTGAATGGAACTCAGGAGATTTGTAATATAACTCAGGAAGTTTCTAATCTTTGGAAAAAGGGGCAGGCAACTCAGGAGGTCTACAAGGATGTCATGAGGTTATGCAGGGAGAAAATCAGAAGGGCCAAAGCCCAACTAGAACTTAATCTGGCTACTCTTGTAAAAGACAATTTTAAAAGTTTCTATAAATATATTAGCAATAAAAGGAGGGCTAAGGAGAATCTCCATCCCTTATTGGATGTGGGGGAAAACATAGTGATAAAGGATGAGGAAAAGGCTGAGGTAGTTAATCCCTTTTTTGTCTCAGTCTTTTAACAGTAATGCCAGTTATTCTCAGCATACCCAGTCCCCTGAGCCAGAAGACAGGAACAGAGAGCAGAATGCAGTCCCCATAATCCAAAGGGAAATAGACCTGCTATACCACTTAGACAACCCAAATAATTCTATGATTCCAATTGTATTCTCCCTTTAAAAGCAGTAGAGAGAAAGAGGCTCTTACAAGCATGATTCACTTGACACATTTAAGATGTCTATAATAGAGAACTATGGCCCATATTTTAGAGGTCAGTCTAGACAATTAGTCCAACTAGAAATATCTCAGGTTGGTTGAGATGAATCCTACATCCACTATCAAAACCAGTGTGTATGTCTCATATTGCCTATATGGTAAAGTGGTAAATAATATCATCAACTTTACAATTAGTATATAGTTCTAAGATTACTCTTCTTGCCAATTGATTTTTGTACAATTAGATTGCCTACCCAGTTCATTAAAACAGCAACTATGCAGCCTAAAAAGTCCCAGGAAAAAATCATTAAACAGAGGAGAGCAGCCAGCATTGATTTTTTAGCCAGTCTGCCCTAATAAACAGGATCACATTAATTTTCCATATCTTTACCAAGAGGCAATCTCAGGTTTGTTTTTTTTCCCCACTAACCTGTTGACACATACCCCACCAAATTCAACAGACCCTGGCCATTGTTTAGAAGAGTCTGAAACTCCAAGTATCACAGTTGAAGTCCTAGATTCTGATCTGGGCATGATAGACAACATAAGCGTCATCAGGTTTGTGAATAGAAGCTTCTCACCTAACAACTCCTTTCTAACTTAAACAAAGAATGATGCTAACAAGAAAGTGATCGCTAGGGTCAGCCTTTTACATACCAACTCCTTGTTGGTGTGCTTGCTCAATGTCTTAAAGTTTAAAGGTACTTCTCACCTGTGTTTCTTGACAAAACATATCTTAGATGCAATATAGGGATAGAAGTAATTTTATACCTTCTTGCTGAAGCTGGGTGACTATCTTAGAAGAGACTTAAGTGGTCAGATAAAATTAGTAAGAAGTTGTTAGATTCCACAGCTCTACAAAGCTATCTTAGACTCTCATTCATATTCACATTTTGCTCTTTAACAGAAAAATATAAAATATCATCACATAATTTCTTGTAATCCATTTATTTCAATCAGATACTTTGAAGCATAATCTTGTTTCTTTATGAGAAGAAAAAATATTGTGAAAACGCACATTTTCAATGCAACTATTTTAGAGTAATTGCAGGATCTGACAGAGAAAGTTCACTGCAAGACATCAATATACACATTTTGGACATCCTGATTATATAAAGTTCTCAAACCTCTATGCAGTTATGAGAAAACTGATCAGTTAGTTATCCTCTTCCCCGGCTATACACACTGGAATTTCTTAATTAAAAACAAACAAACATATTTAATCTATATCAACCTATAATTTAATTGACTGTGGACATGAAATAATTACGGGGAAAATACATTGCAATTTTGCTTGAATGGAGATTTTTTTTAATGTAATTTCTTAGTATTTCAAGTTCCAGGTTTTTATTGGGCTAGTTAGATTCAATTTGACAGTTCGTTCCATGATACTCTGAGCTAGTAACTAAAGAAAAGAGCAGATTTTGTTCTTGACAATACAGAAAATTCAGAAAACAATTTTTGCTACAAAAATGGAATCCATTTTTTTAAATTTGTTGCCACTCTGTTGTGCATTGCAGTAGAGATCAAGTAGGCACTTACAAATGATGGAAAACAGAATACCAATGGGCAGTGAATTTTTACAGATGTGCTTGACTAGAAAGAAAGATGAATTTATAACTAATGATCCTTTTCCTGGCTTTGTTCACCAAAGATATAGGTAAAATACACGGGGATAGCTGTAAGTAGAGGGGTAAAGCTCTGTTACTTTAAGAACAAAATAGAAGGTTTTCATGGCAAAATACTTAAAACATTTTATATTCACTTAAAAGCTTTCCCAACATTATAGAAACAATGCACGAAGGAAATTTTTCTACCAGAAAATTTATTAAGGCATAAAGTCTCATTCATAAGATTTCTGAATCTACTTCATTTAAAGTTTAAATAATAGAGAGGCTATTTAAAAAAAAAAATTAAAAAAAGATTGAGGTACATTCCAATACTACTACATTGTAATAGAATGAACTAACTGTCAAATGCCCTAGTGTAGATGAAAGATAAGTTGAAAGATAAATTCCTTCTTGAAAAAGTTCTTTAATGCAATGAATATCAGGTTTTTATGCATATGGTAATAGCACAGTTTAAGCATAATGAAAAACCCTTGGGACACAAAATTTTATGAGACCAATGAACTCCCATTTCACATCTTAAAATTTGAGTTATTTTCGCTTATAAATTATTCATTGTGAATACTTTTCAGCTTTGTTAAGCTATTGGAATTTTGGAATAGGATTTTTTTCTTTATGAAACTTCCCATGACAAGTATATACCAAACATTACCTTAAATAAATATATATTATAATCTATTATTTTTTATGGTATGGCCAGACCTTGCCTAAGTGTCTCCAAACTGATAATGAAACTACTCTTCCTTGTTATTATGTTATTGTGATATTTTATATCAGAGTATAGAGTGATGATGTGGAAAAAAATAATAGAAACATGAGGGGGAATAAGAAGGTAGAAAGATTAAATTCTCTAACAATGTAGTGAATGGCCATAATATGTATCTTTCACTGCACTGCATGTCTATGAAATGTTGCTAACCAACCATTGCCAGACTGAAATTAAAGGATTCCATACTACCAATCTGGTGAACTCTGATGGTGGCACATTTATACACACACACACACAAGGATTAGTTTTGAAATGCAAGGAAACAAGTCTTTGTTTGATTCTCTGCTTTCAGACCATATATTCAATGGGCAGTTCATTCCCATATTTCCAAAACAGAATTTGAAAGCTGATTTTGAAGCAAATGTAATTTCCTCCAGGAGCACAATAAAATTAAAACACAAGAAATATTTCACAGTCTTTGGCTAACCTGGTGCATCGACAAATTTCCTTGAAAACCCAGAAGAGGCACAAAGAAAATTCAAAGTCCCAACAAAGACTGTAAATCGGCCACAGTTACTGGCTAATGTACTCCACTGCCTTATTCCAAGACCCTGCCATGTAAAATTCAGCCTGTGTTGTCACCAAATCAAATAAAGAAATATGTGGGGCTTGTGCAATTGCCTTGATTCAATACATTTGTATGCTTGGATATTTTTATGTTCTCAAAGAATTCTTTTTCACCTATTAGTTTCCATCAGGAAGAAAGAAATAACAATGAGGGTGTAAGGTTTTTTTCTTTTGTGTAAAAATGCAACAAATATACTTCCACAAATAAACAGTTCAAAAGTTCCATTCACAATTGGCTTTCAGCATGAAATAGCAGAACACACAAAACATTTTGGAACATTAGTCTGGTTTCATACAGTGCTTTTCAAATGCTGTGATATGATGTCTTTTCAAAATAGAAGACTGAATGATTGAAGTGTATTGACTGAAGGCAAGATCAGCCCTTTTATGTTATTTCATATGTTGTTACAAGCTTCTGACATTAGAACAAGTTTTATATAAATTATGTACTCTGCAAGAACTGCCCTTACTCTAAGAAAAATATCAGAAGCCAGTCAAGACAGCAAGGCAAAAAGCAGTCTAATTTAAAATCTGTCAGAAATATAGAGCCCTCCTGATGAGATTCTCTATGACAAGGTCTTAGATATGACATCACATCCAAAACCTAAGTTTTATATAGAAGTTACAGCTTCAACTCAATTGCTTTTATGGCCCTTCACTTACATCTGAATTGAATTATATCCATCAAAGAGCAAACCTTACTTCCATCTGAGACTGAAGAAGCAAGTGCTGCTGAGTCATACAGGGACTTAGTCAGGACAGTAACCAGGACAATTCACTTATAAAGTGTTCACCTGGCAAAGAGCCGAATACCAGAATCAAATTCAGTAAGATTACACGAACAATTAGGCCCAGAGATTTAGATTCTATGCTGTCCTACACTCTGTAGATTTGTACATCTACAAAATGCCTACATGGGAGATTTTAAACAAGATCAGAATGCTAACATTTTACATTGTAATATAATGGTATAAAAACCACATCACTGTAGAGACTGTATTCCCTTTTGTATAACCTTTCTGGATAATAAACCTAGACCTCCTTGTTGAACATCTTGTATTATGGAGTCCAGTTCCCTGTCAACACAGAAACCTGCTACTCTATCATTAGTGTATTTAGCATCAGCTGCAAAGCAGCTAGTCTCTTTGCCTCAGTGCTGCAATAAGAGGCAATTCCAGAACCTCCTCGTCATTGCAAATCCAAGTTTGTTCATAGCCAGTCTACGCCTAATATCAGGTAAGATAACACATACACACAGATACTTCAATGATCTGTCTTGTATTTAAACAACATTTATTATACAAAAAATGCTTTTTAAAAATCAGTACACAGAAATCCAGGTTATTTATTACATAACCTCCAAAGCATCTGAGGTTCATTAGTAGATATTATGAGTCCTGCTACTCTTTCTTGTTAACATCTTATCACATGGGTACCAAAGCCCAGAAGCCTCCTTTTCTATTCTGTTGTAGAGCACAAGCATTTTTTCTTTATAATGGAGAAAGGCAATTGTTTCAACGATACACTAGAGACAACACACTGAATCAGCAGATGAGAAAAGATGAGCTTTCCTGCATTCACAGCCACTCCTGTTTGACCAAAATCCTTAGAGAGCCCCACCATAGTCTGTCATAAACTCAAGAATCATAGAATATGTTGAGTTGGAAGGGAGCCATTAGGATTATCAAAGTCCAGCTTGGATGGGGTTTTGAGCAACCTGGTCTAGTGGAAGGTGTCCCTGACCATGGCAGGGGGGTTAGAACTCGATAATCTTTAAGGTCCTTTCCAACACAAATCATTTTATGATTCTGTAATTCTATGATAAGCCCAGCAGGAATTCATGAGGTAGTACACAGTACTGCAAGAATAATTATTCTTAAATGTAGTCCCAGATGACTCCAAATCTTAAACCAGCAAGAGTTTTGCAAATAAACATAGCAATAGCAGAAAAATAAAAACCTTTATTCAACACAATCATTATTTATTTGCATCCATCACACTGTTGTAATTTAACTTGCACTCTTCATTCTATCTGCTCTCCTCATGTCTCTCACCCAGGATATTCAGTTACAAGAGGATATTTTGAAAAACTGTACTATTACCACAGTGCAGAAGATCCAGAGTGGAGCTGGGAGCAGTGAACTAGAGATTCATTAATGTATGTACAGGTCTCAATTAATTAAACTCGTAGATTGAATATAAACTTTCATATCAAGGTAAAGAATATCATCAGTGATAACAGCATTGGGGACTCTAATTTGTGCCAGGAAACAAGATCTCAGAGCAGGTATCTAGAATTTAATTTTTATAAAATGAATTTAAAAATACAGTTTTCAAGGAAGGGCAAAAAAAAGATTGAAATCTGAGTGCAACTGAGTCAGAATGTGAAATTTCAATGTCTCCATGTTGTTAATTCGGGAGAGCATATATTGCTAGAAATTAAATGGAAAGTAAGTCGTGACATTCTGTCAAACTCCACTTGCAAGTGCAGAATATTTATAAAAATAAACTCAGCTTAACCCTTCTGTTTCTTCAAACCCTGAAAAAATAGAAGATTGATGTCATTTCCTCAGTGTAATAGAACGAGTCTGTTTAATAGATCCAAACTGAAAAACATATTTTGCAATTCTAACTGGTGTATTTTTCAGTTACTATATTCAGGAATGTAACATTTTCAAAAATGTCCAAGATTTTTCACTGGCCAAACTTTGAGTTCTCTTGAAAAGTTTGGTTTTAGTTTAAATGACCTGTTCAGAACAGCAGTTCCCAGCCATCAGTTGTCCTTCAGTAACAATTTTGTGAAAGCAGTATTTTGAAAGCAGCCCTGTATTGTGTCCATCCCACTGTACTCAATTTTAACCTTTCCATTCCCTCCAAGCATCACAGGGTCATACACAGCATTCCCCCATGTTGCTCTGAAATAGCAATTTCAAGAGAAATAAGAGATATGTTAGTTTTACTAAAGACATCTTAGACTGTTAAAGCTTCACTTCTCACTACGTGTATTCATTGTTCAAAAACCTGTCTTCCAAGCAGATACACGCAGATGAATTCTAGTTCTTTTATAAAAATCCACTGATTCAGTGAAGGCTTTATTAAGCATATAGTAATGACTAACACAGATTCACATATTTTTGTACTTCATTCTTTCCAAAGCACAAACAGATAGGCAAGTATAATTTGTCTCCATATTTTTTTTATTGGCTCTAGTGTAGCAACATTACTGTCCAGACTCATTGTACTGCCTCATGTTTGTTTACATGCAAAAAATATATGTACTACAATGGAATTCTTGAAGATAAACATCAACATGCTTCTTTTCATATAACACTTCTTAAACTCACTCTTGAGCCTCCTTTGTGCTTTTTTATTTAAAGTTTTGTAATAACATATTTTAATTTTTTTGGTGTAATTATTTGGCAGAATACCATTGTAGTGACTTCTGCGATCCATGCAGCATCTTTGGAAAGTATTATTAGTTTTGGAAAACAGAACTTTTTGTGACCCAGAGGAGTGAAGGTCTCTTTTCTATTTAAAAGTAAAATATTTTTTGAGGAAAAATAAATTGTACTTTGTTTCCCACTTAGACTGGGGAGGAAGGAAGCACAGAGAATGGATATTTTAGAAGATTCCCTCAGATGGTATGTGCTTTGCAGCCATTTCTGGTGAGATGTTAGTACACAAATTAATTCTCTGACAAGCTCTGGCCCCTTCACACGCCCAACTGAAGATTTTACTGGTACAATCTTTCAGTTATAAGCATAATGCTTTACTAAACAGAATATGGACATGTTATTGCATATATCTTGCATATAACTACACACTCATAATAGGGGGAGAGGAATTGAGATGAGGGTGTGGATTGATTTACTCACTGCACCAGTCTTAAATTAAATTTCCAGTGTCAGCAACAATTTCCCTGGTTTCAGCAACCAGACTGTAGTGTGTAGGCGTTTTTCACACCATGGTAGAATCCAGACTGCTCTAAACTCTTGCAAGCTCTGAGAAGGCTTTGGTAAACTGGGACTGAGACTGAGAAAGCACAGCAATGAGCAACACATGAACTTTCTAAGCAACCAACAAAACACTTATTGGAAAAGATCAGTCAGTGGAAGTAGACTATACAGCTAAAATGCCTAGAAGGACTTTGATCTTGTGTGTAAGAAGAATATAACTTAATTTTGTATTCTAAAAAAAAAATAAAAATAAAATTAAATGGGCTTGTATCCAAAAATAAAGACCTGTCTTTCATTTACATGAGATCAGTGCTGCAACTCAGCTCTATTCTTACAGGATGATTAGATCAAATGCCAGGATCAAGTGATCTAAATCTCTGTTGATGATGCAGAGCCAGAATTTCACTGCTGGACAGGGAACACATCCTGATCATGCTAAAATTGTGTGAAATTAGGCAAACAAACAGCCACTGCTATTCAGTTTTTTCTAAATAGTCCATTAAACTGCTTATAAATAGCACTCCACCTCCCTTCAGATGAAAAAAAAATAGTAAAAATTGCATTAAAATACTCTAATATAAGGAAATGACAGAATTAATATTTCACATAAGATATTGATAGGCTTCCCTGTGTATGGTGATAACATCTCTTGGTCCTCAGGACATCTGTCTCATTCATTCTAAAAAGGACAGTATTAATTGAATGAGCATAGATACCATGTATTTTTTTGCCATAACTGAAAATTTCTTTCTAGCAGTTTTTAATTCATTAACCCTAAAACTGTGCTCTGAAGGGCATGATTAAATTCTTCCAGCAGTCCCATGACGCTCATGACAAAATTAACCACAACCTTATACTAGCTACTGAATAATTAAAAAACAATCTTAAGCCTACCATATTTACAATGGTGTAATATTATAGTCTCCAAAATTAAAAGTTCAAGCATAGACACCTAGATTAAAGAAAAAACAAACAAACAACCCACACCAGACAAGTCTCACAATGTGCCACCACACACAAACTTTTGGGAATATTTTGGAGGGGCATTAGGACTTTCATGGAGTCCTGCATTAAAACACTGTCTCTTCCCAAACAGGTTAGTATGTTATTCAGTATCCCTCAAAGTACAACAACAGCTTTACTAAAAGACATGCAAAAATGCAGATATCATGTCCAACAGTTGAATTCATCTATTATATTAACTCAAAAGTAACTTATTTTTGACTACTCTGTACCAATAATTGGGATTTATTTTCTTTATGTCTTGGTACATGGTTTTGGTGTGGCACCATGCAGGATCCTGTGTATCATTCTGTTTATAGATGGCTGAAGGGACAATATGTCCTGCCTGTAACTGTTCTTGTACTAACTGTTGTATAATTTGCAGCCTATCTTGAGTTAGCAGCCACTGATCTACCCACACAGGAGAGGTGGTAAGCCAGGTGAGCTTTAGTATGGGTTTGTTTGGCTGCACATCAGTGGTCGCTCCCCAAAATTTGACACTACGCGCGCCCCCATTTGAGATAACACATCTCAGCCCAGCAGTGCAACAGGTAAGTTCATGACATACGGTTGTGTGGAGACTAATGTCCCATCCCTGAACTGGAATGCAATTCTTTCTCGAGCTATCATAGCATTCTGTACCCCGCCCACACCCACTATATTGGTGGTGGCAGAGACTGTGGCCACTGCTGAGGCCATGGGTGTGTTGGACTTAAAGTAACATCGGCCCCCGTGTCGATCAAAAAGGTCAGTGAGACCGATGATCCCCCAGGGTGTTTGAGCAATATTCTCTCTTCAGG
>VZRW01001902.1:0-23969 GCA_013398125.1 Aegotheles bennettii | reverse complement strand
AGGGCCACAAAGGTGATCAGGGGGCTGGAGCACCTCTCCTACTTCTGTCCTACAAAGACAGGTTGACAGAGTTGGGGTTGATCAGCCTGGAGAAGAGGAGGATCCAGGGAGACCTTAGAGCAGCCTTCCAGTACCTGAAGGGGGCCTACAGGAAAGCTGGAGAGGGACTTTTTACAAGTGGATGTAGTGATAGGGAAAGGGGAAACAGGTTCAAACTAAAAGAAGGTAGATTTATGTTGAGTATTAGGAAGAAATTTTTTCCTGTGAAGGTGGTGAGACACTGGCACAGGTTGCCCAGGGAAGTTGTGGTTGCCCCCTTCCTGGCAGTGTTCAAGGTCAGGTTGGATAGGGTTTTGAGCAACCTGGTCTAGTGGGAGGTGTCCCTGCCCATGGCAGGGGGGGGTTGGAACTGGATTTTCTTCAAGGGTCCTTTCAACCCAAACCATTCTATGATTCTGTAATTCTTGTGTCTTGTTCTAAATTCATACCATACATTCTATGTCTCAAACATATAGGCTAATATTTTAATGACTTTGACCTTAAAATTCAATTTGGTTTTAAGATCAGTTAGAAGAGAACTAACATTCATAATAACAGATTTCTTACAGAGTATTTAAAATATTGAAGTTTATTTAAAAATCAACAGTCTCTTAGAGGAGCTAAAGTGAATTAGCTAAATTGGAAGTTATGTGTTAGGTATCACATTGATATTTACAAGCAGTTTAGCACTTCATTTAAACATCTATTATCATACTTGATTTATTGATTTTATATCAATATATTAGACACTTGATTTCTTTAGGAAAGTAAGAATTTTCTCCAAAGGGCTTCTTACTAAAATATACAAAATATTGGTGATGGATGACATGCAGCAAAGTTGTGACTGGGCTGTAAAGTCAAATACCAACTTTCAGTTCACCTGTGCTCTGTCCTTTCTTTGATTAGTATTTTATACTTTGTGTCTCAGAGAGTGTATAAGGTGTGATTGTATAAGGTGTTATTATTCCTATTAGCATTTTGAAAGAAAGAGATTTAAGAGGAGACTGGAAGAAAAGTTGATTCCCAAGGTACACAATCTAATAAAACTCTTAAGTAAGCACTTAACTTTAGAGATCATGATTTTTTAATAAATAAGACCACTCATGGGTCTGTTTTCTGTGCTTTACTCAATCAGGGTTAAAGCTTTAATTCTGTTAATTAGTGTTTGTGCATTGGGTTATTACAAAAAAATTAAATGTATACATTTGTATTCTTATAAAAATTTGTCTTAGCCTCATAAATGTATTCTAAGAACTAAAAATAAAATACTACAGACTGTTAAGTAGCAATATAGAGTAAAGCTGGAATGTATCTAAAGTGCACAGCACAACTTACAAGAAACACTAACATCTGAATAACATATGAGACCCACTGCGAATAACAGTGGAATAAGCATTAACATCACAGCCCACAAAGCTGAGGCTACAAATTGTGGGTGCCTGGATGTTAACTCTTCCATTTTATATTTGCTCACCTGTTAATTCTAAATTAGTTAACCTCTTGGTAGAACTTACCCAGCCACAGAATCATTACTAAAGACCTGATTGTGCATGGGAAGAGTCAATATATTTTTACTATTACTTCAATTTCTGAATGCTCAAGACCCAAAACAGTAGCAAATTTTAATATTCAGTTACTTGTGGGAGTATATTTATTAAAGATCAAGAAAGAATATTTTCAGGATCAACATTATTCCGGCACTGCATGCTGTGGCGTCCTCTGAGCTAATGCTTGCTCTGATGAGCCTCTAAGGATGTCCACCTCTGAAGACAAGCAGGTGTACAAAATTGTCAGCAGACAAAGAGAGAATACGGGAAAATCAAATCACAGGTTACAATCTTCCTTTCATAGGAATTATCTTTGTGAAAGCAATGGTGTAATAACAGCAAATCTCTCTTGAGCACATGCAGAAACAGAGAGATGGGCTAAGAAAAAACACATAGACAACAGAGAAAGTCACTGAAACAGACTCCACACTCACAAGAGAGAAACACCTCCACATATGACCAGAGTTTAGCAGCCAAGTGGCCAGAATCAGTAAAAAATTATAAGAAAAAATAAAAGATAAAAGATAAAAGATAAAAGAAGCATACCAAACTAGAAAGTTCAACCCATGAACATGACTATCAGACAGTATTTTACAAGGAGCTAGGAAAAAGAAGCATTCACCTCCAGGCTCAAAAAAAAAAAAAAAAAAAGCAGGCAGTGAACAGAACACGGAAGGAGTTCATGAGCCTATGACAAATCATGGGTTTCCATTTCAGCAGCTACCTTGAGATCCAGAGAAATAGTGTTTGCTATTCAGCAAAAGGAATTTGTGAACCTGTCCCACTACAGGTGGATGAAGTCATGAGGTCAGTGCTTTGCCTTCCTGAGTTAAATGTCATACTGTTCAATTTTTTTTCAAGATGATACCAGATTGCATTGTTCAGCTCATTACCTGCAGTATGTTCTTCAGTTACTATTTCTGCATCAGTAAAGGCTAGTGCCTTAAATCAAACACAGATTCAAACAGAATCAAACAGAGAAAGAAGACTTTCATTAATTCCTTCAATGCTCCTTCTACACAAAACCACATTTCTTTAATATATATTTCTAGAAATGGATTTGACAAGACAGCATTTGCTGCAAAGCTCAAATTGTCATGAAATTTACATTATAAAGGTTGACAATATTATCATTGTATTTAAAACCTCTTGAACAAGATCCTTTTTGCACTGATGTCAATGAGTTGAATTCAAGCAGTGTTATGGCCCATCCTGAAGTTCTGTAGGGATATTTCCAAAGAAAATTTATTCTGATGCAATTTATTCTCTTGTAGCACTCTCAAAATTCATACTGAAGGAGTTAAGAATAGAACCTCTTTTTACTTTACCATGTTTTTATGAAGGCTTTCTTACAAACACTGGGAAAATTAAATCAATGCCAATGATGGCCAGAAATATTTATCTGCAAATACAGGTTTGAGCTCGTATAAACTCTGCCATTTCTTCAGACATCAGTTTGGACAAGCCTGTGTGAATAAGGAAAACATTTTGTCTGCTCATGTTATTGGCATCTGTGTAGAAAGAAATGAACACAGAAATTATGATAGACCATGGAAAACTCACTCATTTTATGCTTCCACAATATTTCTATCTTTTTATGGGTTTAGTGTCTGTCTTCTGACATTTGATGGGTTCCTTAAGATTTCAGGTCTGGAATAATGATTTTATAAGAGGCTCCAATGACATTTTATTCTCTATAAAAAAAATAAAACAACAAAACAGAAGAGAAAGGGAAAAGGAGGTATTAGCTCTCACAACACATGGCTGTTTTCATTTGTATGAGATATCATTTCCTGAATAGTCGAATAGTCAAAACCCAGAAGTAAATAGTACATTTTGTTTTGTTTTTTCCAGGTAAAACAGAAGCTGCTTCAGTATCTGTCCCATTATTTTTCCAGTCAAATAATGAATAATTGCTTGTAGCACTGAGGTTTCCATCCAACAACAGACCTGTGCTATTCCGAGCTGATTAGATATTTCTGTAACAAATAGCAAACTATGAAAGTGGCTGCAGGAGAAGTTTGCCCAAGCAAGAGCTGAAGACTGTGATAACAGAAGGCATGTCATTAACATAACAGAGCCAATCAACTGCTTCAAGATAGCTGTAATAACAAGAAACAACTGTTTTTCAAAGTATTAGAAACTTAATTAAGATATTCCATTAAATTCTAATAGAGAAAACACTTTCCTTAGTAAATCAGGAATGTCCAAAAAATGTGAAAACTTTTATGCATCTTCCAAAATGGAAAGAAAATACATATTGAAAATATTACAACCCTGAAATACTGATGAATATAACAAAATTATTAATACATACTGTTGTCTAGAAGTAATAAAAAGAGTGATATTAAAGGAGAAAAAAACCCATTCAAACAAAAATAAAACCCCACAGATCCTGACCTCTATTAACCATTGAATCAAAAAGGCTGTTAACTACAAAAGGATGAACACCCCCAGAGATACCTGCATACACAGACAGTCAATAGAATGTGATAACATCCAATATAATCAAGAAACATTTGAGTTGAGCAGAGGATTATACACGAGGACTGAAGGTTTATGAGACAAGAAATTTCTGAATCTAGTAAACAAAAATCACAGTATGCCAGCTGGGGAAAGTATGGTGTGAGAAATGCAGATGTAATGAATTAATCCCTGCAAAAACAGCCAGACAAAAGTCTTCCACTGTCCTGGACTAATTATTTAGCCCACCTTGGAGTCCTGCTGCTTTTGAGATGTGAAATTCCAGAAGTCTATTATCTAATTTTCAATTAAACAATTAACTTATTGCCACTACAAGTACCATTTATCTAAATCAAGACATTAGAGAAGCTGCTATGCAGATACACCTTACTTTTTTTGACGTTGTACCAGAGTTTTGCTCATCTTAATCAAATAATCCCCATTTTACTCTGATATAACACTTGCAAGGATTTTGCAAATAAGCGCTCCTTGTATTTCTCATCATGGTATACCTTGTCACATGTGCTATCATTATGGTCAATTCATGTTTATCTGTCACATACCTCAGCTGAGCTTAGTTACTCACACGCTGCTAATCAACAGGTTCTCTGCAAGATTCCTAGTGCTTCAAGATCCAGGGTAGCCTCTTGTTACTCCCTTGTTATTTGAATTGAATTTAATTGTTCTGTTATTTTATCACTTCTAGCTCTGGTAATATGGCAGTATATAGACATACTTCAAATATTAATTAAATGGTAAAATTAAAATTTTCCAACTTCATTAATCACTGTTATGTGAAAACATGGGGTGAATAGTCAGTTTCAATGCTGAAGACTGTTTGGATCTGTCCAGTAGATTCCCTTCCTGCTGACAATCCATTCTCTGTGCCTTTGAGAAAGCAGAAAGGAGTTTGAAATCCTAGTAATTCTAATTACCCAAGACCCAGAAATTGGGGATAAATGGACACCCATGTTGATTAATCTCATCAGTTTAATTCCCCAGGTTTGAGTCTGCCAATGGTAGAAGATTTTTAACTGAGAGTAATTTGTTGGTTTTGTGATGGTTCAGAATTGCATAATGAAATATAATCTGTTTCTTAGCAGCAAAACAAGAGAAGTGTTGGTTTCTATAGAATTTATCACACTACCTCATCAGCTGCTTATGTCCCAAAGAAAAAGACCCACCATAATATATATTGTAAATTTATCAATGTATGCCTTTTCTTTAATTCTTGTTTTACCCTGAAAATTCATGTGTACTTACAGCAGATATTGTGTCATTCTTTACGATTCCACATTTTTCAATTGCAGTCTCTGTCCTGCCATCTAGTTGCCCTCTCCTAATAACTTTTATACCCTTCTGTCAAATATAATTGAAACTGGTCAGCAGGATTGAGTCTCAAGGCACTTAAATTCTTACAGGTGTCATGAAAATTGGCACCTGGACAGAGAGAAAGATCCTATAATCTCCTGAAGGAAAGGATAAAGCATAGGCAAAATTTCTTTTTCCTTTTGGCCGGCCAGCCAGCCAGCACACACACATCCTAAGCAGCCACACTAGGTGCTGCTTTTGTCAAGTACTGGTTTTGGACTTACTGCAGAAACTTGGGAGGAATCTAGTTCACCTTAAGTAGGGTATCTATAATCACCTTACACCTCTCAATTTCCCCAAGTACCATGAAGCTGGTTCATTCCGGGGCACAGATGCAAGATGTTGCCAATGAGTTCACAAACGACACTGAACATCAGAAAAGGGAGGCACCCAGGTTCACTGTCTCACCCCACTTAACAAAGAGATAAGAATACAACTTGGCCCAATGTGAGCAACTCCCGTATTTAAACCTATTCAGAGCCATGGGAGCCCTTCCATTTGCAAAGGTTTAAAACTGCTGATCATTCATTCACTGGTCTTTTGTTTTTGCTTCATTAATGGTTTTCAGCTCTTATCAGAAAAATATCCCTGCTTTTTTATCACACTTCAAACTTGGAAATAAACACTAACCACATTAAACTGAGTTAAGTCATGCATGCTTCTGCTTCCAGTTTGAATGCTGATTTACTAGAGCTTTACTCACTGTGTTTATTTAAAAATTACTGTAATGACCAATCTGGATTTTGCTTCTGCCTCCCATTGTATCTAAAAAATTACAAGCTGATGGCTCGCTAAACACCTGACTTGTTTCAACACTTCTTTCAGCACACTTCATTTTTAATATACTGCTGCTCTAAGTGTCTTTTTCCTACTCTGTTATATACACGACGAGGTCAGGTCAATGAACAGCTGAAGCCTCTTTTTTTTGTTTTCCCCCTGAGTCAGTAATACTGAATGTATTGTTTGTGGAAGGTTTAGAGCTGATAGCAAAAATAGAGGTAGCACTAATCTGGCCTTTTGCTGTCAGAGCAACTTGATTCTGAATTCATTGCATGAGGGTGAGACCACCATCTCCTGGGTAATAAGTCAATCCTATCTTTCTGTTCATTGAGCCCATAGACTTCCTTTGCTACATTAATTCCACTTGAACTATAATAACCTCCTGGTTGGCAGCTCCTATTGATAAATCACAAGAGAAACTGGTAAATCAACACTGGAGGTGGACAAGCAAATGTGAACAATAGAAAAATTCATAATGAAGTGTGATCAATAACTAACATTGTCAGGAAAAAACCCCCAAAACATTGCTTTTTCCAGTTTCAGTCAGATAAGGACATTCTAAAAGCAGTCAGGTTACTGAAGATGTTGAATACCAGGTACTATTTTACCTCGGGCAGAATTTTTCAATCAACTGTTCGTTAATTAAATATGTAAGAATCCAAATTAGATTAACCAATCCCCGTTTCACTCCAATTTACAGACATCATCTTTGTTCTTCTGTCTCTTTATCTGTCTTTGCAGAATTTTATGCTTTGCTAGTGCAGCAGCTCTTAAGAACCTGCTCTGGAGGATACCTGTTCTATTCAGTGAGTTCCTGAATGATAATAGTCAGAATGCCAGGAATCAGATCATCGGTAGTTGTTTATTTATTGGAGGAAAAATGAAACTTGCCACCTACTGTCCATAACATAACCATCTATTGTCATTACATGCCATCCTCACCTTCACCTTGTTCTAAGTTTCCCATTGCATTCTATATGCCATGTATTTTCCCAAGTAGTCCTGAGTTTCAAAAACTCATGGCTCTTATAACTTCATTTGTGCAAGTAATCTAACTGAAATCCAAATGACTATATGCAGCTAATGAAAATACACATGGTTTATATGCCCTTAAGAGACAAAGAACTTAATGACCTCTTCATCTTGTAACATGCTCATGAGTCCCATAATTTCAGGATATCATGATCATGGGTGAGGAACTTGTTTGTAATTGGTAAAGCTGATCAAAATTTGGCAATTCCTTCTGTGAAATGTATCTTCTATTATCACATTCCAATCGAAAAAAGAAACAACAAAAATCTGAAAACTATACTTAAAAAAGGCAAGCACTTTGAATTATTATCAGAAAAGGAAAACAGACTAGCTGGTTGATATTTTCAATTTAAATTTAAGATGAATGATTCCCCTAGTAAAAAGGTACATATATTTCATTTGAAAAAAAATTATTTGAGTACCTGTTCTCTTTTTTCTCTCTTGTACACCTTGGAAAACAAGTATTTTTTAAACAAGTTCATTTGGTTTTGAAATTTCCCATGAAAAAAAGAACAGTTCCCACAATCTGTTGATTAACCTCCCCATTGCCACATGCCATTTTACTTTCTATTGGAAAATCTACTGTGATAGTCAAGCAAAGCACACACTTCGCTTTGAATGTGTTGTTGTTAATGTTCATCTTTACCTTTATCTTGCTCCAATTGCTCTGAAAGTTTTGTACTTTGTTCTTACTAGTCCTCTACATTTTTTCTCTTCTTTTTTTCCCCTTCCTATCTTTTCCAGTACACTGTATGGGAAATTCTCATGATGAGGGTTTAGTGGATTCTTAGGTGTAATAGCCCATGCAATGATCATGGCAATGGTTTAAGACAGGGGATTATGGTTTCAATCCCTGAACCATCTCGGTTTTTATGGGACTGTTTGAACAAGTTCCACTGCAGTTTTGCGCTTCAATTTGTCACTCGTAAAAGGAGGAAAATGTTTGGGTTTTACCTCACTGGATCTCATAGGTAACAATTTCATTCAGGAAGATGTGGTGTTATTACATAGGCAACCTTCATACCCGAAACTGTGTCTCAGAGTGCTGCTTCACTTGTGGTAGGAGAAAGACTTTGTACCAGGACAGTCCTCCTGTGAAGAATGATGGCCACATGGGACCAGCAGGACATGGCATGCAGAATTTCACATAGAGTAATCCCTGGAGCTTAAAAATATAAAGCAGGGGGTATTGAGAGATCAATAGTGTTGAATAAAGACTGAAAAAAAAGAAAATGTGAAATACTTTCACGCAACTGGGAAGATGAGAACTACTTAATATGTTGGTGGGCATCCCCAGAATGGATTTTTAATCAACAACTGTTCTCATTTACTGGAAGGGTGAACCTATGAATAGACTAGTACTGCTGACTGACATTATGGGCCATTTGTCTGCTTAAGTTGTCTGAAAATTTCAGCTACCAGTGAAGGATTATTATTGATTTTCAAGCTGTCTTTGTTAAATACCTGTTAAGTACCAGTCTCTTCTTCCCCTCTCCCTCCATTGTCACTGATATTAAAATGAAACCCACCTATTATCAAATCAATCATGCCTGATAAAACTGCTAAGACTAAGGTGATGTGCATCATATTTACCTACTGAGACTGAAAGATGGCATTTCAATCATTTAGCAAATATACATGTTAGTTATTTATTTATTGTTTTTGGTAATCTGGGAACTACTGCAGCAATTAATTAAAGCTCTTTAACCGATGCTATATGAGGCAGGAATGATTGCATTGTGGCTGAGATACTGAACTGAGACTCAAGAGCGGTCATTTATGTTTCTGGTTTTGGCAAAGGCTCTTCGTGTAACCTTAGGAAAAGTGAATAATTTCTCTGGACCTTAGTTCTAGCAATAAAAAAATCGGTTACAAATTTTCTGTAATTTAAAAACTAAAGACAAAACACCACTGTTCTTGGGTAGGTAGCTACACAGGCAGAGAAGAAATGGTGGGGAATTTGGAAAAGTGAACAGTTGAAGACTGAGGTTTTGTCATAGAAAATAAAAACATTCTGAATTTTTCTGAGTTATTGTAAAAGAATACAAAGTATAACTCACACATTTCCTCCTGTGAACACTGGAAATCATTGCATGTTTTAGTTTTTAATAAAAAAGAGGGCATTTTTGCTGAAGAAAATAACAAAAAAGTTACATTCTATGAACAAAAGACAGGGATTTGTTTTTCTAATATACAGAATGAAAGCTCACCTTCTTGATCTCATATTTCTACAGCCTTCTCCAGGTAGAACCACTTGTCCAGTTCCTAAGTATTTTTTCTCTTCTCTTGTTGAGAATACAAAAGGACAGAACTTCTTTTAGCTATCCCAAATCCCCCACAGTGCTGGACTAGTCCTAACAGTCTGAGCTTCAGACTAAAACCTACAAAGAAACATCCACTTTTCTCTTCTCCTCTCCTAAATTAGTCAGTTCACATCTCAGTTAGGCTAGCTACTGAATAATATATGTTTATTTCAGGTTTTGAATAAAAAAAGAATAATGTAATCTTGCACTTGTTTTTAATTCATGTACTTTATTTCTTTCCTTCTGTTCAGGTGTATCCCAGTCACTGCAATCAGTAATCTGTCTTCATACTATTTTTCAACAGTCTGTGATTCAGGAAGTTTAATTTGAAGTGTATAACAGAAATAAATACAACTCTATTGTCACAATTTCAGAAGGTAAACTGTTACCAAAGTCATCTTTTCCACTACTTATTATTAACTGGAAGTGAATTTATGTTCATATGGAACTGCTTTAGCATTCATCCCTACAGCTTCTATTCTTATCCTGTGTGTTACAACCTCCCAGTTACAATGCCTACCCTTGATTGTCTTGGCTTCTTTAACCTTAGAGGTTCATCTACAACATCCTAAGAATACAATGATTACACCATACACAGTGTGTGGACCCCCTAAGCTTTATAACCTACTTTACTTATTAAACTATTTGCCATGGTCTACACCCTCATGTGTTTATGTTACATGTGCCTCTTAAAAAACTCCAAAACAAACAGCATCTGCAGCTCTCTCTGTTACAGCATGGCCAGGACCAAGCTAGTTTATAGCTTCTAAGTCTGAAGGACTCTTAGAGATGACAAAAGCCCTTCATTTCAGTGATGGGCAACATCAGGCAGTTGGATTGGCAGGATGTAGATCAAAATGAGCAGAGAAAGGATCTCACAAGATGTAAAATACAGTGGTAATTATGGTGTTAAGAGTGGTAATTAAGATCAGTAATATTTGGGGAGTGGTCTTTTTTATCCTTTTTTGTCAGTAAACAATACATGAGAAACTTATCTTTCAACTTTATTAGTTTAAACCTAGCTTGACTAGGTTACAAGCAATGAACATTGAACTAAATGTAGTTATTTTCTCCTCTCTTACATTGTTGATTTAGTAGTCTGTCTAGTATCTTTGGGCATGGAGTGGCTTTCAGAGCTTACCCATTACCACCAATCGTTCTTAGAGTTCGAGATGCCTTGCTTGCACTTGATAATAGGAAAGTATTTTTATCCTTGACTGCCAGAGTATATTTTCACGCTATAGAATACATGTCTGTTCCCTGGGCTCAATGAGAGGTGACTAGAGAATGGGAACTGATTCTGGAGTCAGACTTCCAGGAAGTAGGTGAACAGGCAACCCTCATGCAGGGAAAAGTAGAGGAGACAGCTGTCCTCTTTGTCCTACACTGGGTGCCAGCCAGGGCAGCTGGTTGTGTTGTCCCTTGGGACAAAAACCATGACTGCTGCCTGACTACTGGAATATATATGGCTGTGTCTGTGTGCTCTTGGTAAGGTTTCAGCAGAAGACATTATCTTTCCAGTTCTTATATGGCCAACCCTAGTTAATGTTATATTCAAGTATCATTTTTGGTCTTTGGGTGAATTTTGAGCTGAAGTGATGTAAGGTAACCATCATGCAACCATGAACTTTTGTCCTATTTTAGAAGAGAGGAAAGTGTCCAGAAGAGAGGAAACGGTATTCAAGAGTCACCCAACCTCAGAAGATTTCAAGAGAATGTATGCTTGGGAATGTACAGTCCAAGGCTAACATCTGCATGTGTGCCCAGTAGGCACTAGCCAGGAATAATCCCCAGGAATGATCTAACCTTGCAGTTCATACACAGACAGACAGAGATTTCACATTGGAAGTCTAATGTGCAGTAAAATTCCATGTCATCAGTAGTCTTTCATCTTGGATGTAGTAAAACCTCAGAAATATCTTGGATAAAAAAAGTTTAGGAGTCTTCTTCCTGAGTTTTCCAATGGGCAAAGATCTAATCCTGACTAGGAAATAGTTTATAGGCAGATGTAAGAAATAGAAGGAAAAAGTACATATTTCATTGAAGGCCTATATTAACTCAAAAGGACTTGAATTTCTCAGTCTGTTCCTCATGTCTTAGTGGTAAAATCTTCAGAGTTTTAATAGAGTTTGGGTAATCTGTGGACACATATCCCAAGAAAAGGCTTTCTATACTGTCCGAAGGATCGATAATCTGGAGGTACCATCAGTAAAACTCATGTCCCCTTTATATGCTGTGTTACAAATAGGGCTAGCTGATATAAGTAAAACAGCTAGGGATCATTACTGATACCATAGGAATATGTGATATTTTAATATTTTTTTTTAATATTCTGGTTATAAGACTACTATTGTAAGCAATACAACTTTCTTTAGTAAGCCAGTAGACTCCCTTTGGCAGAAAAGATGTCTGCAATATGTCAGTTGTATCAGAAGGTCTTTATACTCCTTAAGTGTAGGCTCTTCCCAAGATATATTTATCTTGAAATATTTCTATTAAGCTAATCTTTTCAATAGCCTTTTACATTGTCTACATTTGCTCTGACTCATCCTGAATTCCGTGATTAAAGACCTTATATTCATTAGTTTCTGTAGCTTCTGCAATCAAATGATTCCCTTAACTAGTTTTCTAAATTAGCAAAGTTACTTGAAGTCTAATATCATAAATAATCAGTGCTTATATAAAAAGACATAACTGAGTATATTTTTATGGTCTTTGTTTCTCTTATCCTGCAACATTGTCTGACACATAGAAGGAGATACCCTTCTATATTAAATTATGTTTTTCCACTTGGATTCCCCTAATTTTTCTTCCTGTTTCTTACTGAAGTGAAATACACATTAATTTTTCCTAGTCCCTCTCTCCAGTGTAGTGATTTGCCTATAGCTGTTTGGAAGAACATATTTCAGCCTTTTACTGAATGGGCCATTTGTGAGGTGTTATGGGTTTCTAAATAATAGTTCATTTCAGTTAGTCTGAGAGGAATGAAGGAGGTTGATACAATGACATAGGTGAGGAGTATAAAGTCAAGATGGCAGCTCCACCTGACTGAGCTCTCCCTAGGCAAAACAGTGTCATGACTGCCAGTGTGTCAGGGTGCTGTGAGGAAGAACTTGTTAATGATTGTTATTCAAGGTATTTTGTAGAAGATTGTGACTAAAAGTTTAAGTGGAGGGATTCAGTCTTTCTTGGATGACTTCTGAGACCAGAACTCAAGATACTTAGGGAAACGAACATGCTGGGTCCAGGGAGTTTGTAATCCAAAAATACAGTTTATCCAAGGAAGCAACAGATAATTACTATTCTGAAGATTTTCAATACCCAGTCATTTGTGCCCTTCTTTTCCTGTAAAACAGATTTTTTGTTGGCCAAGTAAAGCAGCTTGTTTATGAATGTTAACACCTGGTTTAAATCTGTTTCCAAACCACAACATGGCTGAATTTCAAGCAGATTACACCTGGAAGTGTTGTAAAGCAAAGGGAGAAACTGGTGGTGTACATGTTGTATTTAAAGAGTACTTATGAGTTCACAGTGGATTTATGAATAGTTTCACTCAGTAAGGGAGATAAGGTGTGAATTATTAATAGAGTTGGAATATATATATCTCAATAGGTTGAAGTCTTAAAATTAATCCCACTGTATATACTGTCTAGTCATGGCCTCCAAGAGTCAAAGAGCCATTTATTTTATACATTTGCAAGAATCAGGCTGATTGATAGAGAAAAAAAATTCTCACAAGTTGATGGTTAAATCCTTTTTTCTGCAAGAACACTGATACAATATCTAGCAGTTGAGAGTTTACTGTACTAAATTGCCAGGTGCTTAATAATACCTTTTCTTTTAGCACAGAAGTTCTGTACTATTATTATCAAAGTGTCTGTAACAGAGTTTCTTTTGGAGCATGAGATATTGTCTCTAACAAAAGCAGTAAGAAAAAAAACAATTCTACAATTCTCTACTCCAGTTACCTTTGTATCAAAGAAACATAACTGGAGAACCTGGGGATAGCATCATTCATTGCTAATGGGAGAAAATATTTCAGTTCTCGGTAAGCACTTTTTCCCCCTTTAAACTAGAAGAAATAAAAAATAAAATGTAAGCAAGCAATTGTGCACTTCCTTCATGGCTTTATATATTACCCCAGCAGCTTTTATTAGTAGAGGGACCCAGTGGCAGCATCAGAAGAGCCATGGACCCCAGGGAGCTGTTTTGTTTTGGCAAAACTGAAGATAAACAGGGAGCAACCAAAAATGAGAAAGGAAATTGGTGAAATTTCTACTTTAGTGAAAGCAGCATCTCCTTGTTTGTCAGATTTCTTGTGCTGCTTCTCTTTGAGCAGGCATCCAGACTGATTTTTTCTGGAATAGGGAAAATCATTAGATAAGATATGCTCTTAATTTTTCTGTCTGTGTGGTTCTGAATATATTTCTTAACCTTCTTTTCTCCTCTTCTCTCACTTGTAATGTTCAGATTTACAAAGACTTTTCAGTGTGCTAGTAATACTGGTTTTCTATATGAATCTTCATTTAACACTGATTGGAGGAACCTTCAAAGGGAACAAGACAGATTCTCAGGTGATGTAAATCAGTATAGCTCTACTGTTGCTGTTGTACAACTGCGGAGACTCTGGTGTACAGAGCTCATAAAATACCATGGTTGTAAAAACAATGCCAAAACATGCATTTTATTACTGCAAAGGATTTAAATAGCCAAATAAAAATTGCCCCTCCAGCAAAAATGGAAGGAGCTGCAGCTAAACTAACCCATCTTACAAGATAGCACTTCCATCTTCTTCACATGCAACACTTGTTACTCAGTAGGCCAGTTGTGACTATGGGCCCCTTTGTGAAAAGACCTTCCCACACATAGCCCGGACAAAGAAACCTTTGACTGATAGATGAATAAATAATCCTCTGGTTTTGCAATAATTTCCTCCTTCGATATTTCTGTTTACATATTACAAATGCATTGGGAAAACTAATAAGGACATTAATTACATCAGTCCAGACAGCACTAGCCAATACCAGTATTATCAAGCCATGATATATAAAACACAGCCTCACCCTTTCCATCTCCATGCTGAAAGTTGCTTTCCACTGTAATGACATGTTGAGAAGTACTCAGCTATTCTTTGAGTCAGTTGTAGAAACCAGCAGGATAAGACATTAACAAGCTTAAAAGGTATTACCTGTCTAGCCCTACCAGGAGGTTTATGCTGACTGTGGGGGTTTCACATCTCTCTTATACTTTCATGAGGGAATTAGTTAAAATTGCCATAGTGGAAAGTATTTGATTTAGATTAATCTCACTTTCTCAAGCAGTAGAGACTCATTACTGTGATTGGCTTTCTACCCATACCGACCTTAATGCTCTAACTATATACTCAGGAAAAAATGCTTCAGTTCAAAGCTCTTGATGGATAAGTAAAATGGATCATTATTATGTTTTCAAAAAACCTTTAAAAGACTTAGAAGAATAAACTGAAAAATATATATGAGAGGGATACCTCCAGCACTCAGTCTGGACATAAGTCAAATTTTTGCTTTCTCAGATAGCAAAAATTGTCAACCTGAGATCAAGAGTGTTCAATGTTAATCTTTTAACCCAAGAAATAACCCTGACAATTTTATGATGCTGATGAGATTAGTCTCTTGTTTATAGCATGACTGCACTACACGAGATGGGATGTCCAAGGAATGCCTTGGTTAGTCTACAAAAACACAGTGTATTTCCATGTTTTTAGACATTTTTAGCGTGACTCTTCAGTTCTGCCCATAGACACAAATTGCAGATCTTTCCATGCATGAAACTGTCAGAGTCATTAATGGGGGCATACTGGAAAATGAGAACTTCAGTGCCAGAAGCTGTCTGGCACTGTAAGGACAGGATACCCCCAATCATTTTATTTGGAAGTAGGTGCCAATCAGCAAAGCTTCAGGATGCTGATACAAGGGTGAGTGCCCAATTATGTTTTAATGTCTAACCTTTTAGTCATACAGGCTGCTAAATCTGTAGCATGCAGTAGAAACATTATCTGCTTTGGTCCTCTGGGCTGTGATTCAGGCTCAGTTTTCAATTGTCTTAAAGGAACAGGCATAAAAAAGGAATAGGCATTTCATGGTACTTAAGACTTTCAAGTGATCTAAAACACTAGATGTTTATCCTTCTTCATGGCTTAGACATATTTATAAGTCATAAGACATCCATCGATCGTGCTGAGATGGTTTTTAACAACTATTAGGATTATTAACAGATCAGTGTAAGCCTGACATCACCAACCAATAATTCTTGTAACTGTATATTTATAAGATCCCCAGTGCTAATTTCTTAATGTCAGAATTACCTCCAATACGGTGATTCAGAGGCAGATGATCTGACAGACGAAGCTACATTTTTAAAAGTGCTATCAGAGATAATGTGTAGAGTCTTGACCTGATTCAATTAAAGCTTTGCCCTTATGTTACCCAAGGGCATATTATCCGGCATTTATAAAGACATTGGCTTGGATAAATGAAAGAGAAAAAAGCACTATTGTTTACTCAGCAGGAGATGAGCTGTGGAAATGGTTAGATTAGCCTCTCGTACAGATGCACAATCTTATAAACACAGGCACGCGCACACACACACAGAAACACAACATATGCACAGAGGCACGTACATACATAAAAACCTTACAAAATCGCCTCAAAGAGGAGAGAAACAAAGTTGACTGATTCTGATTTTGGTTTTAGTTTTTGGGTTTGGTTTTTTTTTTTTTTTTTGGTACAACAACCGGACCCATTTTTGGTGATTTATATACATGTAATTATCAGTTTAATTTCCTCTGGGCCTAAATTAGCCCTATGGTTTTATTTAATAACAAGGAAAATTGACTGCCAGGGCCGAGGCTCGGGTGTCAGCCTCAGCTCGTCACTGCCCTCTGCTGCCTCCAAAGCACTTGCTCCGGCCGGCTCAACCTCGAGCATCACAACTGCAAACTGCAGTCAGGTTGCATGGAAAATTCTTGAAGGAAAGGGCAGGGGAACATTATCCAGCTTAAAACCACATTTGACGAGAATTCTTCCCCTCCTTTTTTAAGCCTCCAGTCATCAAAAATGCAAGAAATATATTCCTATGCTCTTTTTTTTTTCCCCAGCAAATTCCTAGATCATACTCATTACCATATTAGCCTTGTAACAAACCCTTTCACACGGTTTACTTCAATTATAGATTACATTGTGTGCCTGTACACAGTCCGTGAAGCTCAAGAAAATAATGTTGCAGAAAGCAGCATCCATCATGCCTGAAGCAATATGATTACTCATGGTGTGCCTCATTCTTGTAAAATCTAATTTAGGCATTATATCATATTTTACTTTAAAATATCATTTAATAGGGGGAAACAAATCCATCTGTTGCAAGGGAGGTACATCTTCTCTTGGGACGCACTGTACTGACCACCAGTTTTTGTCAGAGAATTTAATTTGCCAGCTAAGAGACTGCCTGTTACTTTCATCTAAAATGCTCACTTTTCTTGATGTTTTACACATCCACCTACAGAAGTACATTTTGCACCTAAGGACAAATGGATGCAGCAGCTTTCATCTAAGCAATCCAAGATGTGGGGGAAAACCTTATAAACTGAGTATATATAAAAATGATAATAATCCTAACATCAATAGTAAAATTTAAAATTATTTAAAAAAACTATAGGTCTCCACAGAATACAGAGATTACTGTATTCTGAGAGATTACTTTCTTTGCTGCTGAACTGCAGCAGCTTCTAGAGTGAAAGATGACACACAGAGCACAGGTATACAAAAACCAGCACAAGGAAGAAAAAAAAAAAAAAAGACAAATAATCTCATCCAGTGTAATTGCAGAGGGAATTTTAAAAGAAGCAGAAGGTAATGAGCCTACTGGAATTTAGCCAGAAATAATAGCCCTTTGTTTCTGATGTACTTAAGGAACTACAGCTGGCATCACATTGGCTAATAAGCACACAAGCCTGGCAGGAAATGAGATCAATTAATTTGAAGAATTGTATTCTGACTAGTTAGAGATTCAGGACCAGGCTGCATCTTCAAATCTGCACAGAGAGGGACCCTACTGAAACACAGAGTTAGCTCTTGACAAACAAAATAGCCAGATAATTGACATCTAGCACAAACGTTCCTGGAGTGTTTTCATCAGGCTGGAGCCGTTTGTAAGGAAGAAGAGACTCCATGAGAAACTGATAACTGTAGTTCCCTTTTCAGCCTTTACAAGTTTCAGGCAGGTGTCTGGGAGAAGGTAGGCATGGAAGCTCTTTCCTACATATCGAGAACTGAGAAAAAAGGCACAAAGCCATTACACAAAATGTTCTTCATGAAGATGACCCTCATTTTTTTACAATACATTAAATACGAATCTGTCCAGTAGCGCAAACACAAATCCTGTCATCTTGATGGATGACTATATTCCAGAAAGTACAGCTCACAGGCTTTCTCTTTTTTCTTGGTTGTTATGGGAAAATATGATCTGGTCTTCATTAAGGCCAACTATAAACCAAGAAGCCCTTTACATCTCTTTTCAAAATTGCAAACCAAAGGTGACTTCTTCAAAGACTTGAAACAGTTCTTCCAGAAAATTCATCAACAGGATGTCTCAAGAACTTCCTATTTTCAGTGCTGTTACTCACTTTTGTCTCTCAGTGTTCTTATGATCTCCCCAGTTTGAGTCTGAGAGCAGGAGGTAGATGGAATCCCATGTTTTCATGACCATCATGCCTCTCGAACTTTTCCATCAATAAATGAGCTAAAGAAACTTTTATTTTAAGGGAGGAGATGAATTCTAGCTGCCCTTTTCCTTGCCTAACACAAAGAAATCAAACACAGTGCACTGCTATGCAGGTCCATTATTTCCTCTCTTTTTGTAGGAAATTGACACCTGGCACCTGAATTCTGGATCACTTAGAATTGAAAACAATGCAGGACTTAAATATTGCAAGGCACCAGAATCTCAATGATCCTTCCATGGTTAATGAAACTTCACAGGGTAATGGGGAGCAGCCAACAGGTTTCTACCCACTTATGTCGCAAACTAAGTGTCTCAGGAAATGATACGTGCTGAGAGACAATGCACTGCTTCTAGAAGCTCTGATTCAGTATTATGAAAGCTAACAAGTGGTGACAGTCAATTTGGCAAGATCATCAAATAAGGCTGTCTGGCTGGTGTGTGACAGGATCCTTCAAGGAAGAACATGGAAAATAAATGTCATCCACTTCCAACTGCTGTGCTGCCTTGGGAGCAGAATCAGATGATGAATCTGTTACTGTAAAATGTGGAAAAGGCTGTTTTGCAAGACCTTGTGGACAGAGAGGAAAGAAGGTCAAGGAAAGGAGTACAGAGTTTTCTTGACGGTTGTCCCTCAATGGATAGTTTTACATCTCTGAGGAAACACAGCCAGAAAGGACTGCTAGATCATTTAATCTCACCTCTTGTATATCACATACTTTAAAATGTCTTCTAGTTATCTATGTATGGAGCCCATTAATTTATGTCTAACCGAAGCATAGCTTATGTTTTGGCAAAAGCATTAATCATTTCCACTATTAGAAATATGTGAATTCTTTCTGGTTTGAAATGTTTAGCCATCAGTTCTTGTTTTGCACTTCTCCAAGGCCAAGCAGGACAATGTCTCACAAAACAAAAATGAAGGACCTTGGAGCTCTCTTTAAGTGTGGTTACTGAAATGCACAAGGGACAATCACTGTCCTGGATGCAGACATATTCATTAATGCAAGTCATTTAAACAGATTTCGCTCCTTCTACTGAAATAGAAAACCAAATACTGCTACAATATAAAGGTGTTGCCAAGAGATCTTCTGAAGCTGGTCAGGAAACTCTTAATTTGCCTGGCTTTTCTGTCAGAATTACTTAAGTGTATAAAGTCAAATCATCTCCTAGCAGCACTACTTTAACATATGCAGATGCATATGCCAGTACAGGATTTTTATTTCGCCTTTATTGTTTGATGTGGTGGCCTTTTAAGGCATACTGTTTTAGACAGGGCACTAATGCTATGAAAATGTTTTGTCCTACTGCTAATTTACTCTGACAGCTCTTAAAGCAATGTGTTGTCAAGCCGAATTTCTGCCATGTCACTTCTGTTGATTTTAGCTGGAACCACTCAGCAAAAGCCTTGGTGGATTCACCTCAGTAACTCTAGATGTTTGCAAAGTGTGTGTGTACACCAGGCTTAGTTCTCTGGACTCCTTTTGCAGTCCCTGTAGAGAAGTTGCCACATATAAGGAGCAATCCTTCTGACCTATTTTAGCCTTCACTCAAATAAACAGCTCTTCCTTCCCACTGACTACATAAGGATGACTCTCCCAGTTGCGGGCATCTACCCCATAGCTGCCTAAGGTTAGTTGGCATGAATCCCACTGCTTCCATTCCACAAAAAATTACTTAAGAAGTGCCCTAGCATTGCTAGTATTGGACCTTTTTAAGCCACTGTAGTAGGCAAAGCAGTCAGGGATCAATGACTTGTAGAAGCTTCTTCGTTTCACGTGGTGTCTTATGGCTGATGCACAGATGTTGATTTTTGCCGTATCTGAAGCTTTGTGATTATATGCCCTTCCCCTGCAGCTTATCAGGATCAGGAGTAGCCCACTATGGTGTCCAAGTGCCTGCAGCTGAGTGGGTTGCTCCAGTGCTATCAGAGTCCACCAGGAAGCCTCATTTTAAAGCAGAGAGAGAGATTGTGAGGAATGTTTTACAAGGCCAAAATGCACTCACTGCTGGTTGGGGAAAACTACTAGGAAAAGAGATGTGGTTTTCATTCTTTCGGAAGCAGATTTGGAGGGAGACAAAAGATCACTGGTTCACACAAACCTCTTCACAAAAATAACAGAGGGGAGTGAACCTCAGAGCTGATACAGAAAGCACTTATTATCAGGGCTGAAAACATGACAGCCAGATACACACTTCCACTGTGTCTCATCCAAAGCTCTTTTGTGTTTCTAATCATATAGGAAACTAAGAAACCCTACTGGCAAGCAATAACCTTTAAACTGAAGCTAAATGAGAAAAGGAACTTATCTTTTTTCATCCTATCCAATAATAACAAAAATCACCTGTTACTTATTGCAGGTCAATAGCAGCATTGAATGCAAAGAAATTATTTTGAGTGATAAGAGTATCAAGTCTGCTTCTCACTCAATGTTTCTCTAAAGCAGCAGTTTTTCTGATTCATCCACAGAGTTGTCTTATGTCATACAAAACCAGGTTTGATCTGACCTGCCACAAAACAAGCTACAACCCAGCATAATCAATATTTTAAACAATATATCATTATATGTACACAGTAATATACTAACTATCTGGACAGCAAAGTACAGTGATTCAAATTGCCATTTTGGAAATAAAAATACACTTTATCAGGTGCTTCTTCTTCATTCCCAAAGAATATGCATAGTTTATTCTCCTTTCCACAGGATAGATCCAGAAGGCAGACAGACAAGTCCTGGGCATAACTCTATGGCAAACTCTTATTGTTAAATTATATTCAGGGATTGCCTGCCTCTGCTTCCCATGGTACCTCACAAGGCAGCAATGACTGTATTGCTCTGAAGGAGACCATTACCAACAATGGCTGCAGCTCTGGTATGGGTGAGAAAAGGAATTTCATTATAACTGCATTCAGAGGTATTTCAATCAGCACTGATTGCTGTCTCTTTTTAAAGAAAAAATAATTTACTGAGTAGTTTCAGTGGCTGTGGGAATCATACCCTACGATTTCCCACTCCGTGGTCTTTTTTCTCCTTACAAAAACAGTGCCTGCACTCTCCTGCCCATCTTTTGGCACTATCACCATGCAACCTGCAGCATTCCGGAGGCTAGATTTTGTCATGCGATCTAAAACAGTTAATAACCACACATTTGAGTTTGTTTTTTCTGTGTTTTTTTTTTGTTCAAATCAACATTAAAACTAGGTAAAGTAATATAACTGTAGTGACAGGTATCAGTTGGACAAACTTGACTTCTTGTTGTCCATAAAATCAACTTAAAACATTTTCCCCAGTCCTAACCCACCAGTCAATCTCTTCCCCTCCAAGGCACCACTTCACAGAATCATGTTCATCAGACTACTGCTGCCTCTTGTTCATTAGCTCCTCAGTCGAAGTGCAAATTCTGATGGCTGTGCTTTAGAAGAAAGCATTTCATTTACTAGCTGAAACTGGACTGAGACCACCAAAGAAACCCGCTGGAACAAGTGACAGTGGTTGCTGTTAGCCTGGCATAGATTTAATTCAGAATTGTATGAATTAGAAGAACCATACTATGTAGTCCATCAGTAGCCTTCCTACACATTTCCCAGCCATACTTGGAGCAAAAAATAATTTTGCAGCACCCATGTTCAGCATAGAAATGTCAGCAAAGCATTTTCTGTAACAGTGACCTAAGACACAGCAACTGTGGTAAAGCCTTGGTTTTTCTCTTCTTTTCTGGGTACACATTTCTTAAATAGATCTGAAAATAAAGTAAAAAATATATATATATGAAAGTATGTACATACATATGCATGTATGCATGTACACAAATACATAACTGGATTATTTTTAATACATTCATTTAAAGACAATATTACTACCTTAGAAGAATGCAAGTATATAGTTACTGTTCTTCCACTACAGAAAGCTGAATTCAGTCTCCTCTTAAGGTCTGGAAATGACAAAACATGAAGATAACTCCAATCCTCTTCCCTGGCAGGTATGCATTCTCCATTAATTTCTCCACCTAGACTGCTTGGTCCACCACGATCCCTTGACTCCCACGGCACAGTCTCACATGCTTCATCTATCTACATCCAAATGTGTCACCTGCTTCCAGGCTGCTCTCCCCACTCCCACACTGTATATCACCAAAAAGCCAGTTGTAGTCTTTAAAGACCCTTAAAAATCAAAAAGCCAGAAATAGGTAAGAGACATATTCCTGGAATTTTCTGGAATCAGGCAAGGGCTGTGATCAATGCCCTGGCCCAGCCGCTGCGGAAGCAGCAACCTGGCCTGCAGAGATTTAAAAAGAAATTACCCAATTAAGATGTAATGGCCCTCCAGCCTTCTCAGGCTGTGAATGAGAGCAGACATATTTACAATCACAGGGTATCATAAAACTCTATCCAGTTATATCAAATCAGCATGGCTAAATTAGCCAGCCACATCCTGATTAGGTGCTGTGCCTGTGTGTGTTGGATGATTTATGATAAGATCAGTTAGGACTGTCAAAAAAGATTTTAAAATTACCTTCTAGGGGGGAAAGGGTGGAAGAGAGGGATATTGAGGATTCAAGAAGACAATTGTACTGCCGTATTGTGAAGGATCACAGTGAATAGAGGTGAAGAAAGATTACATTTGTCATTGTGTTTGTATGATGAATACTTATCCACAGTCTCACACACACTCTCACACATACACACTCAAAAGTATAAAGGAGGCAAAGTTCATTTTCCATTGAGGAGTTTTATTACGTTAGGGCTTCTGGTCACCATTTAATTATCCTTACAGAGGGATTTACCTTTTTTAAAATGAATCTTATTTATGCTCGTAAGCACTGAAGGACCATGCGAGCACAGCAAAGTGGAGTCCTCTATTTATCCAAAGGTCAGAGATGATTGCAGGCAGGTGGTCCAATTACCCTGGAAAAAAAATTCTTTCTCTCCTCATCCCTCTCCCCACCTCATTGTCTCCAGCTAGTCCAGGAAAAATTATAATCAGAAAGTTAACCTGCATAAAGGAGGCTGTCAGCCTTTTTACTTCTGAAGAAAGCAGCAGTACAATTTGGTGTGAGTATGGTCTGTTCATGAATCCAAACCATAAAGCACTGCCTTCATAATATTGCCAAGAAGGCAGGAAAGAAGCTTCTTTCAGCCAGGAGAGCAACAACAGCAACATTTGAAAGGTGAGGGAGATTAGGATGAGTTTTTATTTGTCACCATGCCTGTGTTCTTTCCACTTCTCCAGCTGCTCATGGAATTTATTTCCCTGATATGTGCTCTACCTCCGGCCACTCTGAAATTTCTCAGCTGACCGCATGAGACCACTATGTGTGACACGCTCCAGAAAGGGCTTTCCATGCTTGTTAGTTCCTCCTGCCACTGTAATCCTGCAAAGGAAATATTTTTACAGGGAGTAATGCATGGCAGCCTTCACCTTCCCTAAAATATGGATGAGGAATGGTTTCAGTGATAAAGCACAAAATGAAAAACCTCTTATACTGGCTTTCCTAAAGAGAGAAGATTGTCCTCTACACCATCATTACAGCACAGTAAAAAAAAATAATAAAAAAATGTATAAATGACAGGACTTTACAGCAAATCCAATTTCTGAGGACAACAGTGTGCACCATGAAGATGAACACCCTATCAGGTATTCATAAGTCAGACACTGTGCCATTGTTAGCTCTTAGGAAG
>VZRW01001901.1:7144-21882 GCA_013398125.1 Aegotheles bennettii | reverse complement strand
AACCTTGATGATTCAATGGTTCTGTTATTCTACAGTTCAGTCTGTGAGATTTGACTTGCATAAGGTCAATCTCCGGCTGAGAACAGCCAGGAGCACAGCATAACTGGAGCTTTCAAGCAGTTACATGTGTTTACCCTTACTACAAGGATACACTGTAATTAGCGCATGATTAAAAAAAAATGTATACACACAGAAGTTGACAAGTTTCTTAATTACAGTAATTATTTTTATCATGGTGCTCTAATCCAGTCATCATCCTCTCCAAAATATGCTTTTCTTTTCCTCCTCCTGCCTTTGGGATTGCACAGCCATTAGTTGTTTAGCAAAGATGAAACTCTGGCTGGTGAAATAAGATGCCATGTTTGTTTCTTACATAATCACTTTTAAAAATGTTTTAGTTCATTACCTCCTTCATTACCAGGACTTGTGGACAGTCAGCAAGAACTGTACATTTATCATTTTACTTTCATTCAAATCTTAATGTTTGAATAATTCCTTGACACAATCACAGAATCACAGAATAGCTTGAGTTGGAAGAAACTTTAAATTTAGGTCATCTAGTCCAACCGCCCCTGCCATGGGCAGGGACATCCCCCACTGGACCAGGTTGCTCAGGGTCCCGTCTAACCTGGCCTAGAACATCTCCAGGGATGGGGAATCCACCACCTCTCTGGGAAACCTGTGCCAGTGTTTCACCACCCTCCTGGTGAAAAACTTTTTCTTTCTATCTAAACCTGCCCTCCTTCAGTTTAAAACCATTACCCCTCGTCCTATCACAACAGGCTCTGCTAAAAAGCCTGTCCCCATCCTTCGTCTAGGCTCCCTTTAGATATTGAAAGGCAGCAATGAGATCTCCTCAGAGCCTTCTCTTCTCCAGGCTGAACAACCCCAACCCTCTCAGCCTTTCCTTGTTGCACAGGTGTCCCAGGCCTCTGATCATTTTTGTGGCCCTGCTCTGGACTCATTCCAACAGGTCCATGTCCTTCTTGTGCTGAGGGCTCCAGAGCTGGGCACAGTACTCCAGGAGAGGTTCTACCAGAGCAGAGGGGCAGAATCACCTCCCTCAATCTGCTGGTCACAGTTCTTTTGATGCAGCCCAGGACACAGTTGGCCTTCTGGGCTGTGAGGGCACATTGATGGCTCATGTCCAGCCTTTCCTCTACCAGTACCCCCAAGTCCTTCTCAGCAGGGCTGCTTTCAATCCTTTGATCCCCCAGCCAGTACTGATACTGAGGGTTCCCCCATCCCAAGTACAAGACCTCGCACTTCTCCTTGTTGAACCTCATTAGGTTCTCCTGGGCCCACTTCTCAAGCTTGTCTAGGTCCCTCTGGATGGCATCCCCTCCTTCAGGTGTGTCAACCACACCACTCACCTTGGTGTTGTCTGTGAATTTGCTGAGGGTGCACTCGAGCCCACTGTCCCTGTCATTGATGAAAAGGTTGAACAGTACTGGCCCCAGTATGGAGCCCTGGGACTGGTGCCCATTAAGACAGAGACATTGACCACCACTCTCTCTGTGCACACCATGTAACCTATTCCTCACTCACTGAACAGTCCACCCATCAAATCCATCTCTCTTTAGTTTAGCAGGAAGGATGTCATAGGGGACTGTGTCAAAGGCCTTACAGAAGTCCAGATAGATGACATCTGTAGCCCTCCCTTTGTCCACAGATGGAGTGACTCCATCATAGAAGGCCACAAGGTTGGTCAGGCAGCACTTGCCCTTGGTGAAGTCACACTGACTGTATAATAAAGGTACCATGCCATTTTGTGTGATGAGTTGAAATGAGGAACTCAGTTAATGCAAGATCAGTGCTCCTGGAAAGTTACGCTCCAGGGGTGTCCTAAACACTTCCCTACAGCCCTTGCTGAGTAGTGCCTTCTCTAGCTGCATTGGCAATTCCTGTGTAAAATCCACTTCCACTCCAAGATCAGGTGTTTGTTATCCATTACCAATGCCCATATTGTCTTTCCTTAGAAATCAGAATAAATTAATTTATTTATGCCACTCATTTATTTCTCTCCTTACTCCAGCAAGGCTTCTCCACAAGCCCTTTTTTTCCAACACCTGGCATGCAGGTAGATGTACAACACCAACAGGAATGGTCAAAACTTATTAACCAGCTTTGTCATCTTACTCTTTCCCCTCTGTCTGCTGTTTAATGTGGTTAAGTGATGAGAAAGAGGCCTCAGGGATGGCAGAGAGCCTGGGTTTTCCTGTGTCTTGGCGATGTTCCACCTATGCTAGACAATCAAAGCAGCACAGGCCCCTCCATTGCTCACACACACTCTGAACTCAGCCCTCAAAAGAAAAACAACAAGACAAGTGTCAAAATAATTTATTTCCTCTCCGCAGGTACTTTATCCGTGCAAGTTTCAACAGGAATGCCAGGGGAGTAGCTTTGAAATGCTATCTCCCTATCCCCAGTGTGAAAGCCAACCCTCTAGTGTGAAAGCTACTGAGAGGGTATAGGTCAAATCCAGTCATTAAAGAAAGGCTGATAAAAACAAAAGAAATCACAGGTTCCTTTGCAAGATAATACTCTTTTTGCTGCATCTTGCTTTTTATTTTCCAAAATTAGGACTTGCCTCCTCTGTTTAACTCCAGACAGAGGCAATGTGCACCCTTCATTTTTGGGAGTGTTCATGTTTGATCCTGAAGACTGTCACTGTAACAAAGTTTTATCTGTTTTTACGTTTCTCTTTCTTGTTTCTGGTGTTTACAGCTCCATTTACAGCTGGTGTTTGTGTTGCTTTTGCATGTCCTGTGGCTTTTAGGTGTTCAAACAGTTTATTTCGGGATGGAAACGCACAGTTGCAGGTTACACAGTGAATGGGAACTTCATTCTACAGTAAGAGAAAAAACAAAATGCTTCACATTCCTATGAAACATGTAACAAATACAATTCACCAACTTGTTGTATGCAGTTTCTCTTAGACAATGGAATGTGAATAAGCTGTTTCTATCACAGATATTCCATTACTGATTAACAATATTTGTTTGGGGTTTTTTTTAAATCACAAATATGACTTCATGAAATTTTAAAGAGTACCAAGTAGAACCATGAACAAGAATAGAAGCCTTGCAAATCTAATTCAAGTTAGAGAATACTTTTGTTCTCACCTGACTAAAAAAGAATGTGTCTTAGTTGTAGATATTACACAAGATTTTTCTCTCTCTGGGAAGCATTAATATTGGGAAACACACAAATAGTACTGCCTGTCACCTGCCTGATGACAAAAGCTGTTTTTGATTTATTTGGTTTGAACTGTCCTGGATACAGAGCTTTAGCAACTCTCTTGGAACTTAAATGACATGAGCTGATGTTCCAGACTCCTAGATTTTAATAAAACCACAGGGACGGATATACCTGCACTATTAAAAAACAAGCAAAAAACTGAAACAGAACATGTGGACTGGAGGTGATCAACCAACCAACTTTGTTTGTAACAACATAACCACCAGCTTTTAAATAGCTTAAGTAATTTGACATACCGTTGTTTGCTGCTCTGAAGATGTCTTAGCACACTTTTTTGCATCCTTGGCTTTTTTCCCTTTAGGCTTAGTACTGCTGATAAACAAAGAGAAACCAAGATCAGTGCACAAGAACATTCAACATATAAGAGCTTCTGATGGTTCTCAATCATCAATGTCTCTGCTGCTTCTCCCTGCCCTTCCTTCACACAACACGATGCAAGGGCTTCCAGCAAAGAAATAAAGCAATTTAATTTATACAATCAATTATTCATCTCAAGATTCAGCTAGATGATAAATCTGCTACTGGCAAGTGGCAAGGGATCTGCAGTCAAACATCATTTCCAAAATAGATCCTAATGCTCCCTGTTTAGTATAGTATTTATGCAACTCTGACTTAGTGGAGTAGCAGCCCCCAGTTCACATTGGAGAGTAAGTCTAGACTTGTTTGACAAGTACCAAACATGACACAGAATGACACAGTGACTGCAATATTGGAAGTCAGCACACCTTTTTGCTTCAGTTTTTGCTTCATTCACTTGGCCAACATCTTCTGTGGTGCTTCCATCCTCTGACACAATGCATCTTTGGCCATCATCTACCAGCTCCTCTGGTGAGCCACTGTCCTTGTCCACACAGGGCACCTCCTTTTGTTCAACAGTTTCTTCATCAGCACTTTTATCAAAAGAGTCCTCATAAGTCTGTCCAAACAGAAAAAAATGCAAGGTAGCTACTTTAGGTTCATTTGAGATTATGTTTATAGTATTTTACCTCATCCACCTCAAACATGGGTGGGTGGGGAGAACACAAAGCCATCAACCCTTTTAATTTTACTGTTTCAGTGAGATTTTAACAGACAAAACCTTAGTTCTCCTGTTTTGAAAGAAAAAGTGAAGAAATGCCAACAAAACAGCCTCTAAATATTCTCAGAGAAGAATGAAGGTAGCTTTTAATTATACACAGTGCTCATTCTGTTCTGGCTACCATTTTCACATTACAAGATAGTGGCTTTGCTTGTAACTTTGCAAAATGTTAAGTACTCAAACTGTAGTTTTCTGCGCCAGACATCTGCATGAGGGCACTTAAGTCAAAATAACTGAGCTGACAGAAGCTGGACAGACACACTGTGTTTTCCCCTTGATAACATCAGAAACTTTGGCTGCCTCTTCCATGTACCAGAGGACAGAGTATGTTCAATACATGCAGGCTGGCAAAAGATCAGTCCCTGAGCACGTCTGAAGGAAAACAACTCAGCTCCCAAAACCAGGATAAGGTGCTTGACCTAATGCTACATTAATGCAACTCTGACACCTCTAGTATCTTTTGCAGAGTCTCAGCTACCTGAAAAAAAAATGGCTAATTTATATGCCTTCAGGAAAACAGAACAAAAACCACAGTGATTCCCTGCACCCTGTACAGCTTGGTAGAGGATGGAGGTTGTGTTTTCAGAAGAATCCCTTTGTGCAAGATTCCAGCTAACGCTATGCAATAGTGGCACCTACTGTCCAGGTTGCAGAAGACCTTGTGACCAAACTGACAGAAGAGAGACAGTGCTTATATGCAACATACACACAGTGAGAATGAGATCTTCTGATTTCAAACTAAGGAGTCAGGAGTCAAACAGGCACCTGATGGCCTACACGGAAACAGATGGTCAAGCTAACACTGAGTTAGACCGTGCAATACCAGCCACAGAGAAGCAAGAAAAATTTAGTTCATTGAACGTCTGAGGGCAGTTTCTTGAGGATGAGAGATGATAATGGTGTGGGAGAGGGCAGAGAAGGTGAACACGTAACAGGAGACTAGAGGGGTTAGGCTGGGGGAAGACAGAACACCATCCTGGGAAAGGATGGAAGAGGCAGGACCTAAACTGTTAAGTCACTGGGACCAGGCTCGGATTGAGGCACAAAGTGGAGAGGAGGCAAGACTTGAAAAGAATCACGCTTGAGGAAGGCTGACAGAATTCTGAGTTTGCTCACTATGGCAGTCCTGCCACTCAGGTTTAAAACAACTTGCAATTCTTGAACTTCACCCTGCTGCTGTCAGCACAGACCTGTCATATCATGTACAGGCTGAGATCCTGGAGTACAACAGATTGGTGTTACTCGTGTTTACAATTCAAGTGAAAGGTGGAACGGATGTGCTCATTCCAACAGCTACCGTGTCTGCAGAATGCCAATAATGTGATACTTCTCCCCTGCTCCTCCCTTAACTTAGAGCTTAACAAACAATATGTTACACCAACTCTAGAAACCAAAGCAGAAAACAAACACCAAACAATTGAGCTGCTAATGCACTAAGGCCATTGCTCATCTTTCTGATCAATTCCTTGCATTCTCCCTATCTGCCTATTTTCCTTTCACTTCAGACTAGCTTTTTTTAGGGCCAGCACCACATTTATTACGATCTGCACAAACTGAACAAAGTGAGGTCTAAGAGGTTATTATCATAAAATACAATCATCCTAAGTGTAATAAAAATACTTTGCAGTCAAAGAAAAATTAAAAATATCTGAAAATAGTCTTCAAGTTCTGCAGAATTTCAAGTTCTCCCTTATTTTTCAGAACCCAAAAAAAAAAAAGTTAAGTTAGGAGGTAACAAAACTCGGTTACAAAGTTCCCTTAATATCATTATATGACTACATACCATCATAGTTTTCTGTTTCTTCCTCTGCTTTTTCGAGAGTCTGTTAAGATGAGAATTAAAATTATCACTTTTCAAGAAAAAGAAACAAGTAGAATTTCTAAAAATGTACCAAGTTATATTTATGCTTATCCTCTTAACATGGTATTAGGGAGACAGTAGCCACAAATAGAAAAACTACTCACGCCTGAAATGAAAACAACCTTTCTCCTGAACTACTCGCTGCATTTAGTAAAACACTTATTCTGATCAGACTGAACATGAAGGTACTAGTGACAGAGTTGGCATTATGCTTTGGCCATTCAAAAAATGAAGTTGTGCAATTTCATCAGGTCTCATTTTAAGCACACTATGTATTCTCTGTCAAAAAGTACCAGAAGAGTACCAAACCAATAGACTGACCCTGTGCAAGCTCCCGTTTGAAAAATAAGAATCACTACTTTTTCCTTAACATGTAACTTTAAGAAGCAGAGAAAAAAATGAGACTATTATCCTACAACATTTGAATCCAGTCATACTAATGCATGCATTTTACTGGAACTCTGATGCTAAGAAATATTTTACATTGCACAACTCTCTGAGTTCCAACAAAACTAAATCATCAGTGGCTCTCTCTGAGGGCCTCCAAGACTTATTAAATCATTACTCATGATAAAATTAAAACCAATTTAAAGTACTTCTGCTTGGGCATGTCTTCTGTTTCTTCTTCCTCTTCGGCATGTATTCCATTTGCATCATCCAAAGACACAGGAAATTTCCCTTCTTCTTCTTCCAGTTGCTGCCGTAGCAGTGCTACCATCTCTCGATGCTTCTTTGACTTTTCATGATTCTTCATGCTGTGAAGACCAGCAGATTGTTACTGCAGGTAGCTATGAGCAAACTCTGTTACATTTACATATAAATCAGTAACAGGCCCACTTATCCATCACTACTAAGTACGGAAAATTCTGTCCTGACAATGTCTCTACTGGAAAGATGACACTACTGTTATATAAAAAGTCTTTAAAAGGCATTTTTCAAAAAGTTAAAACCAAACACCCCCAACCCCAAATCCACACCCACAAGCACTTACGCTTTCTCAGTTTTTAACAATCTGTCACAAGCAGGGCAGTACAGACTGTCAACAAATTCGGGTTCTTCAGTCTCGTCACTCAGTTTGTCTGAAGAAATCAGTGGGGATCAGAGAGATAAAGTCAGATGAGTAACTTCTGAGTAAGCTGCTCTTAAAGCCTCAGCAAATAGTCACAACACTGACATTCAACTTCTTTAGTACTACTGACACACAGAGACCACCTCACCAAATCACATATCAGCATAAATTAACAGCTGTCGCTTGATGCCTTCTCATGTTCAATGGAAAATGCCAGAGAAGACCAGACTCTAGCCTGGCACACTCAGCTGGAGGCACTACAATCAGAACAGTGAATCTGAGGCTTTAAGTGCAATGAGCCAATACTCAGGCTGCAACAACTCCATATATAACACCTTCCCACCCCCCATACCTTCGATGCCTTTTGTCTCCTGTTCTTCTAGTTGAACTTCACCATCTGATCCATCTCCGAATTCCTTTTCATATTGTGCCTCCATCTCTTGCAACTCTCTCTCCAGATCTGACATAGTCATCCAGCTCTGCTCTTTATACTGCTCAGCAAGCCTGTAAGCACAGTAACACAGTAACTTCTATACTGCGTCCATGAGATGGGAATTACAGAAACAGCATTATTTAAAAGATAACTTGTTAGTCTCTGGTATTTTAGGAGGAAAGTCCTGAACATATTACAATGGAACAAATAATTCTCTGTAGGGCCTTGAAATCTGAGCATTAATTTGTGATGTCCATGGGCACATCTATGCTGCAGGTAAGGATGTATTAACACAGGTGGGTCCTATGGCAATTTCAGGCAGAAAAAGATATGCAGCATGGTCGACATCATGCCAATAGCAAGGAAGTCAGCTCAATCCTTGAAGCAGCACAGCTGCTTTTACCTGCTGCAAGATCCAAACCCATGAACAGTACAGGACCACAAAAACCACAAGCACATTACTCCTTGGCTCTGCACTATGGAAATGTACCAGCTGAGTTTTCCAAATCTAAGTGTGGCCCAAGTTAAAAATCAGTGCACCACAGTACAGCTGAATTTTGCTCCAGCTGGCTCCCGGACTCAGAATTATCAAGCCATTTGTCAGTAAATGCATAACCTGGCTTCAGTCTCCCCTTATGGGGAAAAAAAAATTATATATATATATAATTAAATAAATTGTATAGACTATATTCCACATGTATTTTAATTACTTCAATGTAATTTTAATCAATATGTAATTATTCTGCAAGTGCACTCTTAATAAGAATTTAAGTTCCTTCCTCCCATTTGTAGGCAAAATGCTCTTCTAGTTAGACTAAATTGTGCTTATTACACTTAGGAGATCAGTTCTTTCTTCTGCTTAAATTTGGGAAGAACAAAAGCATCCGAAAAAGAATTTAGTGCAATGAAGGTGTCCTTTTGAAAGAGTTAAAAAGAAAAGCAAAACTAAGTTCATTTTTTTAGCAAGTACAGTTCCAAGGCAGGTGAAGCTGATCTAAATTCAGGTTATCATAGTCCTTTTCTGCCTCATTCCAAAATGTACATTCTTCTTTCTTTAAAGAATGATAACCATTAAATCTTACTTCTCCGGGTAAGTAAAAGCACACTGGATTCTGTGCTGCTACAGCCAGTTACCTGCAGCACACAGGTAACTTATTCCCTGGTTATCTCAGATCTCTACATGTCAGCACAATGCAGAGACACTCAAGTTTTAAAAAGCTCAGACTTCAGACCAAAACTAATACACAAAATTTTCAAGAATGTTTAAAAGAGCAAGTGGAGCTACTATTAGATTCTAACTCTGTATTCTCATGGATAGTTTCTACAAGTTTAAAAGAAAAGATTTGTTCCACATTTACATACTTGGCTTGTTTGAGCTTCTGCTGCCTCCGAAATTCCTCTGCTTTCCTAGTCTTTTCTGCATTTTGTTCTTCTACAAGTTTTCTGTGAGCCTGTACTCTTTTATCCCTTTTACGAATAAATGCTACTAGCTGACGGACCAGTTCATTCCTCTCTTTTCTTGCTTTATCTCTTGTTTTCTTGTTCTCTTTCTCCATAGCTCGTTTCTCCCAGCGGTTTGAGGCTTGTCGTGTGTCATATTCTTCTTTCCAAGCAAAGTTTTTCTGAGTACAGAAACTCTGCCAGTATGCATAGAAAGGGTGGACTACCTGTAAGAAAAAAAATATAAACAAGTCATTAGTTTAAGGGGAGGAACAAAAACCATACCAAATCATTCATGACTTTTGTAGAAATTTTGTGTCTTCTACACAGGCCACAGTTGTCTCTCAGAGTATAAATAAATCACCTGAATCACAGAATCATCGAGTTTGGGAGAGACCTTCAAGATCATCCAGTTCAACCCCTACCTACATCACCACTAACCCACATCCAGATGCCTCTTGAACACCTCCAGGGACAGTGACTCCACCACCTCTCTGGGCAACCTATTCCAATACCCAATCACCCTTACACTGAAAATATTTTTCTTAATGTCCAATCTGAATCTCCCCTGCTGCAATTTAAAGCCATTTCCTCCTGTCCTTTCACTATGGGCACGGCAGAAGAGACCGACCCCCATCTCACTACAACCTCCTTTCAGGGAGTTGTAGAGAGTGATGAGGTCCTCCCTGAGCCTCCTCTTCTCCAGACTGAACAGCTCCATAGGGTTAGAGAAAAATCTAATATCATCCGTAAAATTTCAAACTGTGCCAAATCAACAACCTTGTCTAATCTATTCCAAACTGCAGCTTCTAAAAAATATCCCTCTGGAGGACTGGGTCATGCTGACACTAGCTCTCAGTTACTTAGCCGTGTTGTACTTCTGTCAGACTGAGAAGCACAATCAGAACCAGACATGCTGCCTGCAAGCAGGCAGATGCATGCATTGCCTAAGAACTACCATATTAAAGTACACCAAAGGTCAGCCATACATTTCCAACAGCAGCCAACGACCAGCATCAAAAGAGCAATAAAACAAGCACGTACATAATTTTATTTCTTCCCTGTATATTCTCTCTGCTTCCAGAGCAAGACAAAAATTGCCCTTGATGGATTCTTCTTTCATTAATTTAATATTTATTAACTCATGTAAATTGTTGGCATACACAATAACACAGAGCCATGACTTGCACAGTTTAACAAGTGTCTATGTGAAGATGAACTTACTCCTGTTTTATTAGCAAAAGATATGACTGCCCCCTAGCTCTCATTAAAAGAGATCTTTAAAAAAAAATCATCATTAAATGATCTTTCCTTATTCTCCTTCCTTTCACTATTTACAAGTAAATCCTGGGTTAGTAAGATGGCATAATAACTATTTTTATTTTGATTTCTATTCCTCTCCAAATAACTATTAATCTTCTGCATTTTGTAAACTCCCTTCTTAAACTACTTGCCCCATTCACCTGCCTTTTTACTACTTACTCCTACATGCACTACTGCTTATATTTTGGAATACCTCATAGAAGTATTTAAACTAGCAGTTTAATATATCTTCTTCTAGCATCTCCTCTTCTCCTTCTGCCATTGGTGTTCACATCAACTACAGCTACTGATACCTCAACACTAATGGCCTATCTACATGTAAAAGTTTGCAGCTGTGGTCTCTGGCAGGCAAGTCACTACAGTTTTTCTCTGCTATCACAAAACCCTAGCTCTATAATAATCAATAAATATTCATATTTAATCCAATAACCTAAGTGAGATTAGACTCCCTGTATCTCAGATTTCTGCATCAGAGACACCTTCTGTGCAAAAGGACTCATGGCCATCTCCTGATAACAGGGATCACCCTCCCCATTACCAGCTGTACAAGCTAAGACTTTCCTCCTCCACAGCAGCCACCCAAAACACAAGCACACCTCTGACATTCTCCACAAGCCTGTACAGCAGCTGTTGCTGAACTCCCAAATGGATTTTGTTTTGCCTGCTACTTATACTTGGAGCTGATCACTTCTGTTTCTTCATCTAATTGTCCTACAAGTCTTCTCTTCCCATGAAGCCTTGTGAAGTCACAGACTTGAGAACAACTTCCCTGGCTGGCTGGCATTGATGGAGCTGCTTGTGAATTAACTCAGCAGGCTGAACCAAAGAGCATTCACATCACAGATTCTGAAGCCTCTGTAGAGTTTTTCTAGCTCTCTTCTAAAACTCTTTTCCAATTATACTCCCCACTGAGTAGAGAAGTGGGCACTGCAATGCTGGAATCCACTTGACAGTGTAATCTCTCTGGCTGAGCATAAGCGAACAGGGATAATCACTTTCCCATTTAACCGAGGCTATTTCCCATAAAATACTACTATGAATCCCTTTTAAAATAAAAAACCAAAAAAGGTAAGCATTCTGCTTCCAGAACAGTGTGAACAAGGCAGATGTCAAAGCATGCTGTGCAAGAATTCCAGCCATTTTTGTAGTTACTAATCAACAGCACAAAAGCTATTTCAAGTCTACAAGCAGATCTATCCCATGGTCTCAGAACAAGCAGTTTCCAAAAGGTGTTTCAAGGTAGTCCATTAAAAGACAGATTTTAGCAGTTTCAGAGACACTAGATATTCTTTCCCTGGGGAAGATTTCCATTTTACAGGGTGTTAAGCCACCCTGTAATTTTACCTGACATTCAAACACCCATTCCAACAGTTCTTAGTTTGCTTCCAACTCCAGCCACATTTTGTGCCACTGGAATTACTAATTTTTAAGGTATGCATCAATTTAAATTTCACAAGTAATTAGTTGTACCGTGCAATTCTACTAAAGTGACACAGAGAAGTAGCAGACTAGGAGCAGCATTGAGTACACTGATACTGTGCAGTTATTCACTGGGGAAAGTGCTATTACCTTACTATTTAATTTCAACACAAGAATACTGGCAACCTTAAAAAAAAATTGAAGTCTGATAGAATACAGCAAATAATTGTCAAACCAGATGACAAAAATTCAAGTGTCCCCCACGTATTTTCTCTTCCTGCTTCCCAAAGGAAAGCATGCTATGTTTTGGAAATTAAATCTTACCTGGTGTAGTGGGAGGTGTCCCTGCCCATGGTAGGGGTGTTGGAACTGGATGAGCTTTAAGGCCCCTTTCAACTCAAACCATTTTGTGATCCTAACTACAGAATAATTGTAGATGACAAGAGTCTCATAGTGGGAGCGCACACTGCAGGTCAACAACCACATCTCCTGTTTTCTACAGGCTGTATTACACAGTAAGTACTATGCAGTTTTCCTAAATGAGGCAAGACACTACATGTTATTTTTAAAAAAGAAAAAAAATATCAATACCCCCTTCTGTAATGTAAGTTGCATTAAAACACTGGTAAACTATTCTGATCAGCAAAAAAAAGGTACTTGTTCTTTTGTTTTACAGGCCTTGCACTACACTTAAGTTTCATTGGCATAACTGATGATTAGTCCTATGAAGCGTCTGTCCAACAACTTCTCCTAAAAGCCTGGCTAATAATATATTCCAACAGGAAATACCAATTTTAATTCATTTAATTGTTATGTATCAGAACACAAGCACTTCCTTTATAGTCATGGTCTACAGCAGTAGAAAAGACAGCAGTTACATGGTTTTGTATTCACCTCAGAGATCAGCAGGAGCTTTTCCTTTGATTTCACTGTGGGACACAGTAATGTCTTAACTGTGTTACTTTCAGATCTACACCTGCTCTTACCGTATCGTAGTCACTTTGGGAATATCCAAACGTGGGGAATTCTTCTGTATCTTCCTGGGTCATATATTCCATCTCTTCTTGTACTATCTTTTCAAAAACTTTTCGATAGACTGTAAAGAATCCCTGAAATAAAAAAAAAATCTGGCTCATTCTTCATGGCTCAATAGTGGATGTACAACTGCTCAGCTACAGTAGTGTATTTTAGAGAAATACTACAATTCTGCAACAGCAACCCAGAATCAGGGTGAAGGCTTTGCAAGCACTTGCTCTAGATAGCAAGACCCTTCTGTTTAACAAATTCCCCATTCTCTCACATTCATTTCCATCTCCTTCACATGGAGTCTCTCTCTCTCACACATATCAAGCACCTCTACTCAAAACTAAACAAAAAACCCCATATTTCAGCGTGCTGGAAATGTTGGTAAGTTTCTGGTTACACAGGATCAAGTTCTGAGAAAGTTCCAATTAGAAAATCCACTATTCAGTATTCTATGTCTTTTTAAATTAAGATGCTACTAACTCACTCCTAGTATAGTAACACAAAGACAAGTAAGGACTTTCTTTCTAATCACCTGGAGCTTTTAGAGTATCTTTAATTCAAAAGGGAATTCAATAATGGAAAACACACCTTTCCCAAGGACTGTTGCGATATTGCTTTTTGCTTAGCTTGAAGCATTCTAGCTTGTTAAAGATATTTCTGAATAAACAGATGGTACTGCAAAGCACTGGAATGCTTCACTACATAGTGTAAATAAATAATATGCACACACTTGGTTTTTGTATGGTATAACTGGAAGTCATGACTAAGTAATTGTTGGACAATAAGCAGGAATTAAAGCTTCCCTAAGCATCCGGCATAAGTTTTGTCTTGGAAAGATTTGTGTAAGCTTTATTACCACCAGTGCTCAACAATTCCACATGTAGCTTTTCAACACAAAGCAAACGTCAACACTCTTCATGAAATTTAAACTGATTCATTAAAGATTAATTAATGAATTACCTTTTCATCATCTCCATACCCAGAGTAACAGCTAACAGTGAAGTAGCGCAGTAGATCTAAGCTATCATCCTGATAGTCTCCGTCAACTCCTCCTTTCAGCAAAGCCTCCCGGTGATTATCATACCTGGCAAAAATTCACAGCGTCAGGGATGTAGAGACACAGAACATTCCCCAGTGCCAGTAGGCTAACACAGTGTATGTTTCCACCTCAATGTATAGCTCAGCCCACTGTCCGCAATTTGTGTCTCCTATCCAAAGTCTTCAGAGAGGAAAAACAGATAGCCTCAGTAATATTCTCTCTTGACCTTTAGTTTACTTACTACTACTTTACACGCAATACTTGTAGCAGTAGTTTCTTAGTGGGGAGCTAGCACACACACTGGAACAAGATGATGCTTCGTAAATCCTTCAGAGGCAGGTAGGACATTACTTGAATCAGCCAGTGCTTGCACACACAAAGAACCCCCAAACCATGCATCAGCATGTGAAACCTGAAGAACCGTGCTTTCCTTTCGAGGAGGACAAACTTCACCCAGGTGTTTTGGCTGCATGACCTGGTAGATGTTTGAGCCCATTTGAAAAACCAAGCTACAGAGAACATCTAAAGCAGTAATCTCTTGAAGAGAGGGCGGGTGTGTGTGTGTATTTCAAACCAGGGCAGTTACAGAAACATGGCACCGTGTGTCCCTGCGGCTGACCAGCCGTGTCCATGCACACACCCGGCATGGTGCGGGCTCTTCCCCCTCCGGCGGGGAGGGCAGTGCCCATGGGGTCACCTGCGCTGAGGCACAAGATGCCTCCTGCTCCGGGAGGAAGAAGCAGAGGCCAAGGCTGGTGGCTCCCCAGGGCACCCTCAGCGCTGCCGGCC
>VZRW01001899.1:0-25011 GCA_013398125.1 Aegotheles bennettii | reverse complement strand
CAACATACAAAGAATAGTGATCCGAAATAGCTAACAGCTAACTGCGCATATTTGATTGTTCTAACAAGCTCTTATATACCTTTAAGTAAGGGATATGTGCACAGGGATAACTGGTTCAACAAAAGATCAACAGTTCATGATTGGATAACTTTCTTTCTCAGCTGCAACTTCGATAAGCTTCTTCTTCTGGTGGTCTGCCAGCTCCTTAATCTTGTTTTCTCCGCTCTTCTCAGGACTCCCCAGGCTCTTCTCAAGACTCCCCAGAGGCTCGTCTCAGGTCTTCCCAGGCTCTTCAAGGGTACACGGTTATCTGCTCAGGGCCGATATCAAACTTACATGCCGATCCCTCAGACCAGCCAAGGTTTCCCACAGATGGTATGATAATAAAATTGCATTGTTTTTCCTTTGCTCCTGAATAACAAAGAAAGAACTTACAAACCTGTGCTTTTCACTAATTAAATATTTCATGTATTTTATGTGTTTTGTAAAAGGAAACTAATTAAAGAAAATCCAAGAGACCATCTCCATGTGTTTCACTAAAAATTTCAGTTCAGTGCTGCCTTATGCTGTCTAAAACAAATCTATGGTTTTTTTTTTCTCGCAATTAAGCATCACAAAATGTGATTAATGTTTTCAGTTTGGCTGGGAAACTAGATATGATACCAATGGCTTGTAAAGGACCATTGTTTTTATTCCCAGGAATTCTTTTTAACAAAAGTTCCCTGTTCTCCAGTTAATATGCTGACATTCTCTTTGTTTCTGTAGCAATACAGAAAACACTCTTTGCAGTTTTCAGCCTCAAATCACCATTCAGTATCCTGTGTATATGATCTCTCCTAATTGTAAATTAAATAACAAACAATTTTGTTTGCATGCTGCTTGCTCCTTGATTTATTAAGTACTCTTGACCGTACTTGCAGGAAGCATTGATTCTGTAATAACTAGGCCTGCGATCCCACGCAGGTGTAACACATATGCACAAGTCAGTCTCTAATGCAGACATGCATGTGTGCCAGCACCTTGCTGATACGTGCGTTCACCTTGTTAGGTCCTGTGCACAGGGAGGTTGTAATGGTATGTAAGTATGGGCCTGGTTCTACTTTCTGGCCAGTCAATAGTAAAACTTCCATTGATGAACTCAAACAGTGAGACTACTGAGGCCTTCACAGTATTTCTGTCAATCAGTGTGTGGCCATCATTTTTAGCAAGACATGTTTTTCAAGTAATATTTTGTAGTGTAATAGCAAAGGGATTACTGAAATATGGGGCACAAATTTGGTTTGAAAAGGAGGAGATAGAAAAACACCCACATAACTGACAAGCTCTGTCATGTATGTTTATAGATAGTAGTTCTTCACAGACCAGTTATGATATGTGCCACATTATTTTTCTCAGGCTGACTCTCACACCCTATTTCCTCTACCTTCCACTTGCATTAGTTAACCAGAAGCAATTACCAGCTATAGTTCATTGTTGTAGGAACACAAATAATCCAAGTGTGACTGCATATGTACGTACATGTAGCAATACACATGCCCACTTTACTACATTTTTGTCCTAGAGGGTTTATAGTGAACAAAATTTCATTTATCCTTCAGGGAGATGGAATACAGTTGGGAAACTCTACTTCTTGTCCTTCCACAGGTTTTCTGGCATTAGCTGAAGCATGCTACAGCCGGTATTTGGTCTCAGTTTTGATTCAAATTTAGAATACACTGTGGCTTCTGACCAGAGTTACTTCCATTCAGACAGCTGGGGGCAGAAAAGATGTACAAAGGAAGGGCAGTATTTTGACCTTCATCTCAAATGCTTCTGTTCAGTGTTAGTGTTCTTCCATGCACAGCTGACCATCAAAGTTTTATTGCAAGCAAAACAAAGCTGCCTAACCACTGTACCCATCAGGTGGCTAATGCAGAGTCTGCAAGAGAGAGGTCTGATCCAGTCTTCTGAATGAGGTATTTGCAATTTCTGTTCTGTCCTCTGTTACCTTGGGAAGATTAATTATTTATTTATTAAGAGTTTATCTGAAACAAAAGACTGGAACAGTATATAGATTATTTTTTTTTATTTACTTTCCATAAGAATTTCTACAGAATCCTACTGGTCATAAAATGAAAGTTATTTCAAACTGTTGTTTCATACAATGCAAATTTTATTTCTGAAAATGCGTGTCAGGAAGCTCGCTTCAAAAACACGACAGTTTTGTGTCATTCTCATTACCTGCACCTTTGTAAACAGAATGCATGTTAACGTTTCCCTGTGTAAAGCAACCAGTTTTTCAAGTCATAAAGCCCCCTTAGTTAGGAAAAGAAAAGAAGCAAAGATTGCTGAGAAAAATAATGAACAAAGACTGGCATTTCTGATGATGTTTTGCGAAATGCAATTCTCCATTTGTATTCTGGCATTACTTTAATATTGCAAGAATTACTTTAAAAAATTAGCCAGTACTTTGATTTTAAAAAATAATCTCTCATGGTAATTGTTAAATTGCAATTTTTAAATTGTGTATTGTTTGAAATATCTCTCTTTCTAATAGAATGTCAGTGTATGTCTAGCTACTTCAAGCTAGAGCTGTCATTTATGATGTATCTATATAACCTAACATTACGAAGTTACACAGATGTTAAAGAGCCTACCCTTTTCTTTGTGTTCTACTCTTTTGATGGTAACTGTTTGTTCAATAATTTATTTCCTTTATGATGCTCTTTACATCTGTTCCATCCCTGGAAGCTTGAACTGCAGCTTCATTGAAAGGAAAAATAAGGACAAAATCTCATACCCAGGGGATAGACCTCTGATCTTTATCAGAGAGGAAATAGGGGTGTGTGGTTAACTTGCAGAAGTCAGGTGCAGGTAACCAGTGGTTGAGTTGGGCAGAGTTGTGTGGAGAATGCCCAGCTCCTGGGAGTTGTTTATTTTTAGCTTCAGCTTTTGCTTGGGAGGGTATTTTTGGCATGTTCATCCTTTCCCATAGCTGGGAAGTCAGTGTTTTTCTTGGACGTGTTCTGGCACTTTTCTTGGTCAGGATAGCCAAAATGTGAATTGATCCTCTTGCAGCCTGCAGGGTATGTTGTACAGAAGCAGAAGTACATTTAATGACTTTTTGGCAAGTGAGTAAACCAGGAGCCTGACTGGTGGCACTCACAGCAGCTGTGCTCCAGGGCACCCAACTTCTGCCAGCCTATATCCCGGCCACTTGGTTTTGCCTGAAAGTGTCAATATGTAGTTCAGAAGTTCAACAATATCATGAAGGTTTTCTTTTCACACTGTCATCAATGGAACAGTCTAAACACAAGACCAGATTGTAGTTGACTTCTAAAAGCCACGGCTTGAATTTGTCATCAATCAGGATGCCAAAGCCAAAATGCTCAAAGCAATTGGAAGCCGTAGGGGGGTTGCAGTAAGCAGGGTCAGAATCACTGTTATTGATCTTCTGCCAGAAGAGCATGTCATTGACCCCAAATATTTGAAGGTAAGATCGAAATTTGCTGAATGTCCATTTGCAGCCACAACCAATCCCTTCTTTATATTTTTTATATGAAGGTCTGTATTTGTTGATGCTGGTGTTTGTTAGGTGGGCATAGACATTGTCCAGAGAACCAAGGTCAAACTTCCCAGTGGCAAACCTCACCAGTCCTTCTTCATAAGTATAAATGGTGAAGGGGCAAAAACTGCTGACACACACGTAGAGGCACAGATCCAGTTTATACCCTGAAATGAGCAAGGGGTTGCTAATGTACTTCTGCAGAATGACTGTACAGTCACATTTTAAGTCTTTAATGCCTTGGAAAATGAGTATGCTCCTTCCATGGGAAAGATCCACAGGCTTGCCAATCCAGAAGCTAGGTCTTCTGCCTACTGACTGTCTCTTCTTGCTTTATTCTGATATAAACTTGACATAGTCATTGGGCATGATGAATGCCACTGGAATAAATCCATACAGAGCTGATCCATATGCTGTTTTCTTAAGTTTCAGATGCCTTGTCAAACAGTGGCGATCGAGACAGCTTCTGGGCAGTGGTTGAGTCTTTTCCATGGCTTAATGCTGTGGTGGTCTGTCATAGGAAAAGGTGAGTTCCACCAGTACAGGTTCCAGTCCGTGCCATCTTGCTACTCTTTGTCAAATTCAGTCCAACCACATTCCAGTAAAAACTCATGGACTATTTCAGGGATGTTCTCATGGAGATGGAACACCAAAGGACTCAAGGTATGTCTTGTATCATAGTCATCTGCCATCATTTCCATCTTATTAGCTGAGAGAAAACAGAATTTCCAGGAAGGAAACAATGAAATCAATGCCACAAACTGTGCTAGCAGTCATCATACTCACTGTATTCTTAATGTCTGTCACTCTCAACAAATTTGCAAATTACTTCACCCCTCTGTGTTTCAATGGTCAACGAGTGAAAATTCAAAGACAGTGTTTAAACTGAAAGATATACAAAAGGGTATTGTTTACAGATAGCTGTTAAGACAGCACTAATCATTGATTGCTGCAAAGCTGTATGTCTCCACACTTTACTTACTTTTTCAGTGAGGTAGCTTACTACAGCAGTAGTTGTCTCACAGCTTTTGTAATTCTTGGATATCAGAATTTTTTCTTTTTTTTTTTTTTTGCAAATGCCTTCAGCCTAATGGCTGTATCTTTGCCTAGTAAGATTTGCTGTGCACTGCTGCATTGCTGAGACATTCTGCTAGTGCATCAGGTTATCCTGTTCTGAGCAAACTCTCCTGGTTAAGATTACAAAGTCTCATGCAAAACTGATGGCAGGCAGTAGGAAAAAGCATCTTGATTCCAGTGCTCTTTTCTTCCTGTGATATAAGCGGATCTAATTTACTGATAATCTTCTGCTATTCCTCCAGTGAGCTCCTCCCCAGCTCCTGCAGAGCAGGGCACATTCTTGTCTCACTGCTTTCCTCTCAAGAAAATAATGTGCCATAGAAATGTGTGTAGATTCTGAACAAAATGCCACTTCCCACTATCTATTGTGGATGCAGATGATGGTCCCTTTCCATTTTTATAGATAAGAAACACATTTTATTTTGGGCATAGCAATTCTCACATAAACAGTGTATGAAATGCGCTCTTCCCTCCCCAGTCAGTTAAAAATATACAAGACTCAAACTAAAATACCTGTCCTACTGGATGGTGCCATGGGGCGCAAAAAGTCCTGTGAACATGTAGATTTCAGGGTATTGCTGTTTCTTTCAGTTTTAATCTCCTGAAACTATACAGAGCTGCTCCCTGAGGATCAGACTCTGTGTTTGGAATGGAGAGTGTCCTGGACAAGAGAAGAGTTTTTGTGCTGAGGACCATTCTGACACAGCATTAACATACTGACCCCCACCTCCTCTCCAAAAAGAGCGAGCAAAAGAAATACAAATTGGGTGGGACGTATGCTAGACAAGACTCCTTCACATCCTATTACCGGAGTGACATCCTTGCTCTTTCTCTTCGGGTTGAGTTTTAGACTCCAAAATGAGCAGCCTCTACCTTCCAAACAACTACAGAAAACAAGAGAACATGTCACACTTGGAAATACTCAATGCAGTGTGCAGCTGACTTTGTCAGGGATGCTTTTTCTGTAGAAAAATTACAATTTGTTGAAATGGAAAGCTTTTTTTCAGAAAACAAAACTAATTTTTTTGCCAGGTTTTTTTATTTCATTGGAATTTGTTTTGAAATTGTCAGAATACCTTATTTTCATTTTTTTAAAAGACAGTGGTTCAGACCCTTTTTAAATGTTAATTGTTTTAAAACTAAAAGCCCAAATGTGAAATGAAATGCCTCGCTATTATCAAAATGTAAATTAATGTAATTCACAAGTTTTGCAAGTCACAAACCAGTTTAAGATTCTTGTATTTTATTTGAATGTGAAAAACAATTCAAAAGTTCTTGCAGGATGAAAAAATATGTTTCTCTCTCCACTCTGACATCTGGTGACTCTTTTGTGTAACATGCAGTGTTGTCTGTCCAATGCACTCTACTGCTGCTAACAGGCTCCGAGGAGTAACCACAAAGCAGTCACAGAGCCCTTCTACAACCGGTGTTGTAGAGTCTGTAACTCGTGCGTTACAATGCAGAGAGCAAAGCCATGTCGTTGTTGGGACGGACGCGACATACAAAGAATAGTGATCCAAAGCCAAAAGGCTCAAACAGCTCTCTTTATTGTTCTAAAAAGCATTTATATACCTTTCTTAAGGAATATGTGTACATGTATAATTGGTTCAACAAAAGATCAACAGTTCATGATTGGATGACTTTTTTCTCTGCTGCAACTTCGACAAGCTTCCTCTTCTGGTGGTCTGCCAGCTCCTTAATCTTGTTTACTCAGCTCTTCTCAGGACTATCCAGCCTCTTCAAGGAGCCTCTTCAAGGGTACATGGTTATCTGCTCAAGGGTCGATATCAAACTTGCATTCCGATCCCTCGGACCAGCTGAGGTTTCCCACAAAGCCAGAAGAGTCACAATGGGGGCTTGATGGGAGGAGGGTTTCAGAAAAGGGTCTTGGAGGTATTTCAGTGAGGTTGGGAGGCAGGGCAGTGGTATTAGAAGTATATGGCTACTTTATCATAGGACTGTAGTGTGTAGGTTAAAATAGCCCTGGATCATCTCATATCCTTGTAGAGAGGGAATCATTGCCTAAAAAGGAAGGGATCTGAAGCAAGCTTTGGTCCAGGATGTGAGGAATGAGGCTCCTATTGAAGCCTCATTAACAGGCTGAGATTGTGGCCAAAATTTGAATTTCTGTATACAATGGCTTTCTATATTCTAAAATACTATGCAACTCTGTACTTCAATAGAAATACATGTATTAATATATACAGTGATGTTTTACAGTCAGACTTGCAGCACCCTTCCATCTCAGGTTTAAGCTAGTGTTGGAAGGGAGCAGTTTTTAAACTGAACTGGGCTTATCTCTCTGAATCCCCTTAGAGATCAGAGATTCCTGCCCTGTACAGACCGTAGTTGAATTCTCCTTAGAGTCTTCTTTGGGTAAGTGGTTTATAGGGAACAGGACAGAAACATGCTAAGTAGGTGCTGAAGTGTGGTCATGATGTAGTAGGATTTACATAAAATACCTGGAAGGGTAAAGCAGTCTTGCTGTGTCTCTTGCAGTTACCACTTTTTTTCAGACCCCGGGAAGCTGCTGATCTTGCACACAAACCTAACATGCTGGCCCCAGGAAATGTTTATCTTTGCTTCCACTTTCTTTCCTGGGAGTTCTCTTTCCTGTCTGCTTACTGAACAGCACTATATCACATGATAAAATGAAAAAAAAATATACAGAAAACTAAACAAGTTTTATAGTAGCTGGTTCAAATACTTCAGCAAAGATTAATAAATTAAGAAAAAAAATACGTAAATGAAAGCAGCCATGCTAAACATTTGGATGAGTCAATTTATAAGCTGCTGTTAGCCTTGTCTTTTCTGCACTGCTCAGCATTGCTAGTAGTGGTGTTTCAGTGAAAACCACTGCTGCACAGAATCCACTGCATGGTAAACCGTGCCATCATGGTCTTAGCTAGCTAACCAAATTAAGCTGTTAGTAATGTCTGAACAATGAAGCCTTCTTTAGTTGTTTATTTGTGTCAGCTTATATTAATGGAACATCTTTCATACCTGTAGTGTTCAGGGAGTGGTTTAAGGAAACTGGCTCACCAAACCTAGATATAACAAATTCCCTGATAATTAAGTGTAAAGAATGTAAAACATTTTAACTAACAAAGAACACCTGCCTGCTCCTAAGTCATATCATATAAGCAGAAGCTCTTACAGTGCAATTATGACATAGTAACTTCATTTAGACTCATTGGTCTAAATGAATGAGCACAAATTTCACCCCTTTCACACTGTAGAAACATGCGCCCAGATGAACACCCAGCTCTTCATTAGCCCGCATTCCCAGAGGTTGTTCTGTGTTCAGCCTGTTCCTTAGTAACTTGAAAACCCACTCACGTTTGCAGACATTCTTCCACAATGCAAAAAATGCTACAACTGTCTGGCCATGCTGAAGTTCAACACCTACCTGCCGTTGTTGCCACCTGGCACCCAGAAGCGGAGACCTTGTCCCTGAGGAGAGCAGGGTGCCGTCATCTGTGACTTCACGGCTCCGGGACCTCGCCACTGCACTGACGGCAGCAGATCCCGCACCCGCAGACCCCACACCCGCATCCCCGGGGAAGCGCTCACGTAAGCTCGGGCTTCGTTCTGGCCATGGCTGCCCCCAGCAGTTCACCAGATCAAGTTGCTCAGCTTTACATCTACGGGAGGAAACAGGATCCGTAATGGTTAGGCATTAAACGCGTTTGTTGCCAAGTTAATGTGAAACGTCTCTGTGTAAAACCGTTAGCAGATCGACTGGCGGCCTTTCCTGGTAAGTCTTTAATTCCTCTGGGTGACAGATCACAACATGGGCCTGGAAGCTGCCTGCCTTGGGACTACTTTCAGAAACAACCATTTTATTATTTCTCGAGGTGACGGTTTCTGTCTGGTACACGCCACCCACTTTCCCCGCTCTGCCCCCGGCTACGCAGCTTCCTCCCGGACCGGCAACTGCCTGGCGGCACGCACCCGCCAGGGCACGGGATCCGGAGCACGTCGCCTGCCAGCGCCAGGGCACCGCCGCCAGTGTCAAGCGCGGGGCACTGCAGGCACCGGCGCGGGGCTGAGCTGGTGCTCAGCGCGCTGGTACCAGCAAAAGCATTCGTGCTTAAAAGCCGTGGTAGCTCATTATGCTGCGGTGGGGGTCCGGCTGAGCACCGCCGCCCGCACGTCGTACCTGGGCCCACCGAGGCCCGCCCTGGCCTGTCCTGCTCTCCGCCGGAACCGCTGCATGCTCCGCTGCCTGCCCCGGCCCACCCCCGACCGCAGGAGCCAGCCGAGCCGGACGCGGAGAGCGGAGGCGCTAGCCGGAAGCGGCGGGGGAGGCCGCGGGCCGCTGCCTTGGCGATTAGGAAAGGGGACAGAGAAAGGACCGCCCTTGGAGGGAGGCCACCAGCGCTGCGGCGGGTTGCGGCAGAGTTCGCCCCAACTGAGCTGGGTCTTCCCTTGCAGGGGCTCGACTTGTTCGTTGTTTACCCACCCATAGCTTTTTCACCCGAACCGGCCATGGAAGGCACCCACCAGGGTAGCCAGAAGGGAGAAAAGCTGTCACCTGCAGCTCCTCCTCCCTCGTCACTCCTTATGTTATGAGCTAAAGAATGATTCGTGTCAATTCAATTGGCAATTAGACCAAGCCTGTAATTGTGGAAAAGACTGTTACAATTTGAGGCTAGCAAAAAGAGAATTATGAGCTAACAGAATATAAACAGAGCTAGACCTAGATGTTCTGCAGTTAGTGAAACTGGCATGGCACACTGAAATTTATGTAAGGGAATTAGGAGTTAAAGAATGGGTTAAACAATGATCTATGAAGAGTTGCTCGTTAATCAATCCATATGGCTTGCTTAAAATTTATGGTGCCTGCCAAGGAAGAAAGGGAGGATACCGGACTGAAGATAGAAGACTGTGAATGAAAGGATGCAAGGACACAAGACGACTNACACAAGACGACTGATAAGACAGCTGTGTGCCAACTCCTTGAGGCCCAAACCAGCGGGAACCAACCTTACACCTGGACTGTAACCAAGAAACTAGAGAGCATGCTCAGCACCAAGGGGTAAAAAGTTCAAAGCGAGGAAGACGTCTTACTTCATCCTTGGAGACCCCTGCCCACGACCACCAGGAAGCACTGCACAGGCGTAATAACATGAAAATAACTTTTTAACTCATTATAATACGAAGCGGGGATAGGTCATAAATATGTATAAGCGTGTTAGGTAATGTACTAAATATGTAACATGTAACCACATACATACTGAGTAGAGTGTAGCTGAAGGTGTGTGTATTGGTGGAGCGGCGACTCCCTGCACACCCAGTGCTGTTTGCTTGCTTTCTATTGCCTAATAAATCTGATTAATTGCTATATGCCTCGAAGTAGTTCATAACACTTACCCGCTGCCCGCATTGGGGGGGGGATGCTGTCCTCTCATGGGGGTCGGGGCACGCTGGCGCCGGTCCGCACCTGCCCAGCACGGGCCTCCATCCCTGCAGGCCTCATGGCAGGACCCTGCTTTGCAGGGCTGCGCACCGGCAGAGGCGCAGGGCTCCCGGGAGCTGCAGGTGCTAACAGAACCCTGCGTGCCTCCCAGCTCCTGCGCGTGCATCGAGATCCTCCAGCTGCTTGGACCTTTCGCTCATGGTATTATGTGCCTCAGGAAAGCAGTTATTTCATGTATCTATATTAATTACTTGAACCTGACTGTTTTATGTTGCAAATGAATTCCATAACCAACAGGCTCCCCAACACCTATGTCTTTAACAGAGACTGACTGGTGTGTGACCCAGCCTCAGTCCCTGAAGGCTCTGGAAAAAATGGCTCAGCCATCCTTTCTCAGAGCCTCTCATCTTGTCTGGCAGAGGTGGCTCCCCACATGGTGTCCTCATTATCTGCATTGTCTCATGGCTCTCTTGTGTGAAGGCCTGACTCTTCTCTTAATACCTCTGGAGAACCACAGTTTGGGACTGAAGATACCAAGGAACACAGGTCATTCAGTAGATGACCTTTAGCAGGCTTATACCCATTGCCAGGTTTAGGGCTCTTGGAGGTTTCAGAAACATCATCGAGGATGGGAGGGATTCTTCTAGCTACAGCATCAAACTCCAAGGCTAGTGTCCATTGAGATGTCACTCCTGCCCTTGTTACTCCAAGGCTAGTGTCCATTGAGATGTCACTCCTGCCCTTGTTAACCTCATACAGTCAGAGTCAGACTGATAAAAGCTATTGTTTCATTGCAGGATGAACACTGCTGTTGCTGTGGGTGAGATAAAGCTTGTGTGGTAGTGAAACATGGGGTGGAGAAGGGTGAGTCGACCTGCACCCTGCTGCTGGTTGAGACCTCAGCACAGACAGATCTGTGCTGCTGGCTGCCTCCTGTACTGAAGCAGGGCTTGTGGACACATAGCGGGCCATGAAAGGGCAGAGTCTTCATGCCACAGCAATCTCAATCATCTTTTTGGTTCTTGCATTTCAGAGGTGTTCCTAGCTGAACTTCTGCCTGACCCTTTTTTGACATATCCCTATTGTTTTGCAGTAAACAAAACCACATAAATTTTATAACTGTCCATGCATAATGATGTCCTAAATGGCAATTGCTGTTTAGATCATGCCCAAGACAGATGGGCACCTTCATCCTCACCCCGTCCCAGGAGTAAGCATGTTCACTTCATTGCCATGTGTAGCTGTGACTTTCATCACCAAGATAGCAGAGTTTTGCCTCATGCTAACTGTGGGATGGAAGAGATGTTTTTTACCCTTATTTTGCAATTGGGGAAATGACTACAGTAAAGTTAAGTTCTGTGAAATAAATCAAGCTTGGAAAACAGCTCCACAGACCACAGGCAACAAGGTCCCATCTCCCATGCTGATGGTTTGTCAGTGATACTGAGGTTCTCTCCAAGGTCAGAGAATCTTTCTTTCTCCTTGGTAGCTCCTCATGGTTTCAGCTGAAATCTGTGGAGTGAGGAGCCATTTGCTATTGCTGAATGTAGTCTGCATACAAACTGCAGACAAACAGAACTGCAGACAAATCCTGGGCACACAGAGTACAAAACAATTAAGGAGCTGTGCTGAGTTGACTCTGGCCACCAACAAAGCACCCACCTAGTTGCTCACTCTCTCCCCCCACCAACAGAAGAGAATTAGAAGAGCAAAAGTGAAAAAACTCGTGGGTTAAGGGATGGTTTAATAGGTGAAGCAAAACTGCATGTACAAGCAAAGCAAAATAAAGAATTCATTCACTACTTCCCATTGGCAGGCAGGTGCCCAGCCACCTCCTGTAAAGCAGGACCTCAGCACATGTAGCGGTTGCTTGCGAGGACAGAAGAGGATTCGTACAAGTGTTTCACTATCTGTTATTGTGGCGAAATGGAGTTTTGTATCAGACAGAAGCAGGGCGAGACGAGAATCAGCAGCAATTCCATCTGTAATCTCTGGGCAGTTGGGAAGCTGTCAGGATTCTGCAACTACAATTGTTTTGCAATTTGTATTGCAACAGAGAGATTAATAGCATGTCTTTGAGCTGACAGGGCAAAGGCACAAGAGAAAGGTGGATCTGTGAAAGAGGCCACCTGTCACCTTCTTTTCTGCAGGACATAATGAACTTTACTTAATTGTGTGAGACCTGGAAAAGAAGCTTATCATGAAAAGCCACAAAGCAGCACAGGTGAAGTCTGGAGGGGAGTGCAGGTGCTTGGGAACAAGAAATTTAGAGAGAAAGTATAATGAAAAGTAGTTATTTAAAAGCCCTAACAATTTGGGGATTTTTTCCCACATAAATAGTGTTATTAATTTCTACTATGTTGCCAGACCATATGGTGCCTCACCCTCTTGTTATGGCTAAGTGAGAAGAAGTAGTTTCAAGTGTTAGCTCCATAGCATGCAGCAACTTAACTAGCCAGGTAGTTTATTTCCAGGGGTAGCACTAATCTTCAATTTCTTTTATGGTGTCTGCCTCACACAGAAGAACTGATCATAGTGTCATTGCCAGTAATGATCATGATATCTATTCAGTGCTGTCTCATGAAGATGTATCAATACTGCCCAGTAATTGCATTGTAGCACTCTTCTTCTTGCAGTAAAAACAGAAAAATCCAAATCTGGAAACAATATAGGATGTATAAAACTAAACAGAAGTTGAAATGAGTTGAGGGAAATCCTCATCTTGAGCATATAGCTAGGTGCATATAGGTCTCGAGGAGATATTACAGCATAGGCACATCCTCCTTTTCTTGTTCTCACTCTATGACTTCCACTGTTATCTGCATCTTCTGTACAGCTGAGTTCCCCAAGTAACATGCCCTGGCTGCTTATCTTGCAAACAGCTCTGTTCAAGGATGGGAAAGTGAGGAAAGTTCATCATGACTGAAGGATTTTGTCATGCAGAAGGCATCTGTTTTGGAGAAAGCTGCTGTAAGTGATGAGGGAAAATCTGGAAACCAGAAAACCGAAAGGGAAAGAGTGCTGCAACAGACGGATGACATGGAGGAAACACAGTTATCTGCTGACCTGAGACAGGTTGGTAGACTCAGCAGTTCATGGATTTTGTGGTGTTCAAATATGAACTGTAGATATAGCCAGTTTATAGCTTCATGTTATTTACAGCAAGTGTGAAACAGTGCAGGATAAGAACAATATAAATATTTATAAATAGAGATTTCATGAAGTGATGTGTGTTGTCTTCAGTCAGCTGAGCAATCCCAGTTGCTATCATCTGATGTTGCATGTGGGCTTGTCAAGTTTGATTGTAAAGCTATGGTACTAGGTTAGATCCACAGATACAAAAATGTGAGAACTTTAAGAGTCTTGTTTACCATTATTAAGACTTTATTAATTAAAAAAAAAAGAGAAAACATTTAGTTCATCATCTGTATGAAATGATGAAGTTAGAAGGTCAGATAATCTTCACTTATAAAGCTGAGGCGTCAAAAGAAATTTTTACTCCTAAGACATTTACATTATACTGCCTTGAAATCTGTTTCTTTACCCCCTTTCTGGGTTCAGTACGTGTTGGAACACCCTTGGAGACATGCCTGTAGGAGCTGGCCAGTTTGCTTTGCCTCCATTGCTCTGACCCTCTTGGATTACATGTGTGTTTCCTGGGTGCTTACATTTTCCTTCTTTGTAGCAGTAGAGGTCCCAGGGGAGCTCTTAGCTTCAAGGTATTCAACCGCTCCATACGTCACCATAGACAACACAAGGACAGACAGTAAAATGTACAGTTTGATGTAGACTTGCAGTTTGGTGCTGTAACCAAAGGCAATGACAAATCCAAGTGATTCCCAGAGACGGTAGTTGGCAAAGGCAGCCTCCTTGTGTTTCTCAAATAAAATGCCATAGAGTGCTAGAAGGAAGGAGAAATGTGACTTGTGAAGATTAAGTCTGAAACCATGTATTTGGTTATATAGACCGCAGTGGTAGACCCTCCTTCATAAATGTCAGAGAAAGGAAAATACAAGCTTTCTCTTAAAACATTTTTGAGTTCCCATGGATTATTATAAATGAAATAACAGAACAAAAATGATGAAATAGAGAATATCAGAGAAAAAGGGAAAGAAAATCAAAGGCAGGAAGAAAAGGTGGGTTCTATTGAAGTGGGATGGCTGGAAGTTTATTTTTCAAATTATCAGCCACAAAAGGTGTTATAGTTTGAGGGGACAGGCAAAATCTTACGGCTTTGTTGCAAGGACCCAAAGAGGTAGGGGTGGAGTTTAGGACCCTCTGTGAAAAGGGGTCTGGGGTGTCGGTATTCCCTCCCATTTCCTGCCAAGCTCCATAAAGCCAAGAGGACGGGAAGTTCCTCTCTCTCTTTCCTTTCTGCTCGTTCCTGATCGCCACGTGGAGCCAGCCTGGAGGAGAGGCCCTGCCTTTTGTTACCAGCTCATCACGTGCTTTGCAGGATCTGACTGCATTGGGTGCTGGGGGGTGCTTTGGACTCTTTCCCCCCATCGGCTTCTGCAGTGGAGGACTTTTGGGGAGCTTGTATCTGCGGTCATCAGTCGGGTTGTATATATTTGTATATATATTCTTCCTTTTTTTCTCCACTTGTTACTCTCCTTCCCAGTTCCATTAAATCTGTTATAGTTTTAATTTCCAACCATTAAGCCTTATTCCTTATTCCCCTTCCATTTCCTGAGGGGGGTGGAGGGGAGTAGCAGAAGCAAACTCTGTCTCTGAGTTGTGGCTTGCCCTGGCCGTTCTAAACCAAGACAAAAGGGAAGGTCACTGACAAATAAGGAGGAAGAGGAGATGGCTAGGAATGGACCTTGGCACTAAGTCCTTATATGCTTTCAAAGAACACACAGTTTTGTCTAGGAGCATGGTCCTTAGGGACCAAGTTGCTCTTTTAGTGTGGGGTAGGAAAGATCAAAGAACCATAGGGACCTCCCTGCTGCTGTCCTTCACCACTTTTGTGGGAACTTTCATGGACCCTGCATGCACTGTCTACCTGTTCTTTATTTCTTTCACCTGCCTAAGAACATACAGGGAGTGTTCACGTAAAACGCATGATCCTTGTTTTCACAAGAACTTGGCAGTAGGGAGCCCCCAAGTGAGGTTGTGTCGCCAATGATAGCAATGTGTGCTATTCATACTTGCCAAGGTAAGAGAAACAAACTGGCCCGAACACTTAAATCAGAAAGTTGAGGAGAGTACTACAACTGGGCTTAGGTTTAATATGTGGAGATTTGCCTCTTTGAGATAACAAGGTAATTCTCAGCTCCTGAAAGGGTTGGCAAAAAGAATATCCTTGATGCATACAGAACCTCTGGGCAGCAACTGGAAAACTTGCTTGACATAGATATTTGATTAAACTGATCATCCTAATGCAGTTGTGTTCACTGGGAAGCTCCTGGTGAGTTCAGTCAGCTGCACACCCACAACTGGGAGTCAGGGAGGATTCCCAGCCTCCAGGTCTGACTGGTTGGGCACACAGGGAAAGAGCTTGCTTTCCTCGGTGTTTCCACTGACTCAGCTGTGGTGTGCAGGGAGGAAAGGGAAAGAATATCATGAACCTTGACTCTTCTCATCCACTTCTCTATCTAACAGCACGTTTGAAATATGCAAAGGATAAAAGGCAGAGGAGTAAAAAGTTCTCTAGAAGTCTGGGTAGGATCAACTAACTCTTCAGTTTTGTTGAGAAGGGGGAGACATCATCTGTATGTAAAAATTCACTGCTTCCTGAGAACTATAAGAGGACATTTACTGAATGATTTAGTTTAGACATGATGGAAAACCTGGACAAGTACATCACAAGACATACTTAACTCATTAAACGTTCTGAGAGTAGTATAGAGTGAATTATTTGATAATCCTTCCTAGTTTTGCATAATAAATTAGCAAGTACAAGTTGTTCATATAACTTCGCTGATGTGCCCTTTGTTATCTTCTAAAAAGGATCAGTGAGGAGAGTTTCTGATGTGTAAAGACTCTGGTTTTCAGCTGACACCTATTTTCCCTTGCTGTTTTGAAACCTTTTTTGATCAAAACAATGGGAGAATTGTGTGGGGATCTAGGTCAAGCTTCAGCTATAGGAAGGTCTGGTTTGGCAGGAAAGTTCTTGTTTCCAGTATGCATATGTGGTATTGGCTAGCAGTTACATAGGAGCACAATGGTGATTTTGCCTCAGACCTAAACATTTATCAGTAGCGCAAACACTGTCCAGTGCAATGTGGCGCAAGTTGCCTGGGTGAAGCTTTAGCAGGACCTGCTGGGCTGGCAGGGTGGAGAGGCTCCTAGCTCTGAATTCTTGCATCTCACTTCATGGAAATTATCATCCCAACTTACCACAGACTGTTTTCCCAGTCCTTCCCCTGGTACTAGTAGACGTGTGTATATAACAGGACAGGTGCAAATAGTCCAGGTTTATAAACTTTTCAGACTGATTTGTATCCTTCCTAAAGACACACATCAGCCTGGAAAGAACTTTATCTTAGTGCAGCCTACTCAATAGCTCTGTGCTACACAATTGTTATGCCCCAAGTGCAGTTATTGACAGGGGAGTAATAACAGCATCTGTGTTCAGGTTAGATAAGAGAGGGCACTACACATTCTGAAATGAAGCAGCTTTTACTGGAATAAATGAAAGTGTCCACACATACACAAACATGTCAGGAAACCTTTGTAAATGAAATAACACCTACTGTGAGCCTGTATGTCCTCTAAGGGGAACTCCAGTATTAACTATCCACAGCAGGCCACAGCAAGCCATCTGCCATTAGCACAACATGCCTTAAGCATGCGGCACAATGCCATTGTATGTATTTGGTGGTTAATCTACTGGGGCCCAAGCAACAGTCATGGGAGCTTGCCGAAGAAGGACCACATACCTTGGTCCCCAGTGCTGCTTTAGAGGTCTTATCTCACCTCATAGCTTTTATATCTGGGAATTTCTCATGTGATGGTTAGCTGAATGAAACTGATGAAGGGGAGAGGAGATTTAATCCTAAATGGGCATGTCAAACTGAAGATGCTTTTCTGGCTTGTAGCATTATGGATTAATGTCACTACACCTCTCTATTAAGGTTTCACGTCATCACTTGATGTTTCAGTATGACAATGTGACAAAGCAAACTGTATAATTTTGTAACTGGGAGCTATGGAACAGCTCAAGAAGGTACAGCTGAAAAAATAATGAACATTTGTCCAAGAATAATGAACATTTTTTTCCTAGGTAAAACAAATGTGAAATTTTCACAGGTATCCTGAAGGAAGCTGGGAATGGAGATGACCTCTTACAGTACTGTAAATACAGGTCAGTCTTGTCACAGCACTGCAGAGCTCACTTACCATCAACTAAGCACAAAACTTTGTCTACTGGCTATGTCTCATCCAGGCTGCGGAAACTGCAGTCACTTCCCAGCCTTTTTCTCTGACACCTAAGTCCTCTGTATTTAGCCCTTTTCCTTATGAGGGCACCAGGTGCCTCTTCATGAGGCATGCAGGGACCTTACTGAGGAGGTGTCTTTCTCAAAAGGCATCTGGAATATATATAATTGCCTGAAGAGGATGGAGCCACAGTCTTTTCAGTGGTGTCCAGTGACAGGACAAGGGGTGAGTGGCACAAACTGAAACACAGGAGGTTCCCACTGAACATCAAGAAACACTTTACTGTGAGGGTTACTGAACACTGGCACAGGTTACCTAGGGAGGGTGTGGAGTCTTCCTCTTTGGAGGTACTCAAAAGCTGACTAGACATGGTCCTGGGTAACTGGCTTTGGGAGGCCCTACTTGAGCAGAGGGGTTGGACTGAGTGACTTACAGAGGTGCCTTCCAACCTCAACCCTTCTGTGCTTCTGAAAGAAGCCAAGTATCTGAGGGCAAGACTTTCTGGAAAAGAGAGAGGCAGGATAAAGGGCAGGTCCTTTATCCCAGTGGGACAGTCAGGAAGACTGTGGCTGCAGAAGCAGGAAACAAATGAACAGCTTTACTTCAGAGAGAGCAAATCCTCACTGATGATGTCCTGAATAATGAGAGCACTGGTTTAAAATTGTACCAAAGGCACAAGGCTGTGGGTTGGAATGAGAGAAGATGAATGAGTGTCGTCGCTTGATGTATGCACTAGCTCTCCTCTAAGGGATATGAGCTGCAGCTGCTGGAGGGGCAGAGAAGTCTGGCTCATCACTTCCTTATGTGTAGAGGGGGGACTCTACATGTGGTGAAAAGGAGATCGCTGTTAGTGCCAGGCAGAGGACTGGGGTTTTTTTCTCTTCAGTTCTGTAGGAGGAACATGATAATTTACCTAGTGGGTGAAATCATCTAAGCTACTGAAGCAGCCACAGGGACCAGAGGGAGGGAGGCCAAGACACATAGCCTGATGTGGGCCCAGATTAGCTACTTCCATCACATGCATATTCCTATGGCATCTGCCACACATGAATTTGAGAGCAAAACAATAATTATGAAATAAGAGACAAAATATGGGAGCAGATGGAAGAGCATGTAACTGTTTTACTGACACAGGCTATGGCATTGATTTAAAAAGAGTGTGACTGACTGATTAGCAGACTTTGCTTCAAGTCATCACAGCCTGTAACTCTTTCTTGCTTTCTTCAGCATTTTAGAGTCTGTAGTCTCTAGAAGATAACTTCTGGTTTTGATTGAAGGATAAGTTTAAATAATCCCTTATAGAAGTTGGTTTGTATCAGATCATTATTTGAACTGTCAGTATACAATAATTGCACTGTATTACAAATCAGTAATTATAAATAAATATGATTATTAATATGAATATGCATGTAATATAAATTATTATAAAAACAACCATAATGCATCAGATAAGAAGACCAACAGTCTATTTCCTGTAACAGACTCCTAGGATAGAATATAAGAAATGAGGCAAGTATACAGTGATCTTTCCCCTCCAATACCCTCCTGACTGACAATCGAAGACATAGAGACTTTCTGAGTTTGAGATTTCCTCTGGACCACCAGGCTTTAACAGCCCCCAAGAACATTTTCCCCTGAAGCTTAAAACATTTACATTTTTGGCAGTGAATTCCATACTCTGATCATGCATTGTGTGAAAAAAGTGATTCTTTCACTTTCTATAAAGCCTGCTGCCTGACAACTCTATTTGGTGCCACTAGTTCTGTTATTAAGAGAAACAGTGAATTTCTAATCACCTTCTCTATGCTATTCATGATCTTACTGACTGCTTTCCTTACTTTTCACTTGTCCAGGCTAAAATGTTCTGGTTTATTCATTTTTCTTCGAGTGGAACTCTCCCATTATTCTACTCCTTTTTATTGCCTTCTTATGCCTTATCACATTTGATTATGATTTTTGAAATGGAGCAAGTCAGAACTTCATGGATTTACTTGGTTGCATAATGCTGCTCTCTGTGGTTTTCTCCTTCAATTTGTTTCTAATAACTCCTAGCAGCCAGTTTGCTGCTTCTTTTGCTGCTGAGCTTTGAGTTGATTTTTATCCAGAGTGTTCTCCTTTATTGCAAAAGACAGACTAAATGCATCATTCTTCTGAGTTTTCTAATTTTCTTTGAAATACTTATGCTCCTCGAGAATATATATTCTGAATATCCATTATCATCTTCTTCAGTGTTCTTCCCTCTTCATCTTGGAAAAATTTGTTTAATGAATATTTTACTTTCTTATTCCCAACTTGTTCTTATTTTTTCTACTTTCCAATGAGCTAACATATTTCTTTTAGCCATATTTCTTTAAAGCCATGATAATTTTTATGCACATGTTGTTTTATAAATACAAACATGCAGATTTTTGTATCTCAAGAGAATTATTTTAATTGTCACCAGGACTTACCATTAGTTTGTGTCTGCCAGATAGCATCAGATAGGCCCCAAAGAGCAGGGAATACAAAAAACACAGCAAGCTGTTTAGGATGAGGTTTCCACAGCAGAAGTGCTATTATACAGGTGGTGTTTGTAACTGTGGCTGTTGATTTAGAAAGAACGAAAAGAAATATGAATACTATTACAAACAGGACAGATAGTGGTAGATAACACTTTCAAATTCTTCCCCCAACTACAGCACAAAGCAATCTTAAAATCTTTCTGATTCATTGAGATTTGTGCTGACTCAGTTGATATCACATGAAATACAAGGCAATACAGTCCTTTGGCAGGCTTCAATTAATAATTCTGATCAGTGGCCTGAGTTGAGAGATCCTTGGTGCTGATATGGCTGTTAGCCCAAAGGACAAGAACTCCCACTGAGTAGGACAAGGGGCTGCTGGAAGACTTGCAGTCATCATGTGAGGCATGTGGGAAGGGGAAGGAAGCACCCTTACGCTCTCCCTACCTAGTCCTTAAACATAGGTTTCCTTTCAGGACCAGAGGAGACAGTTAAGTATATCTAGAGAGTCTGGTGATTTTTTACCTTTCTTTTGAAATCAGAATGTAAATGAGTCACTGAGTCTTTCCTCCCACAGGAACACCTTTACAGGCTGAGTACAAAACAATTGAACAGAACTGAGACGTTCAGAGGTCTTGCATTCCTAACACTATAAGGGTTGTTTGTTATTATTATTATTGATTTTTTAAAATCTAAAATTCGTTTCATAGAATTAGATATACACCTGAGACAGACATGTACAGGAGAATCTCAGAACTAGTGACTGTAGCATAAAGGACTCTAAATTTCTTCTTCCTTACCCAGGTTTAAAATTTCCTTTGGAGGAAATGCCTAGAATATCTAGATAAACATTGACAGTGAAGTTTCTGTTACTGTGTAGTGGAAGTAAGGTATTAATATGCTTCAGTATGAATGCCTTGGTGGATGCAGGGACACAAATGAAATATTTCTTGGTATTTTTCTGCCTCCATTACTTTGTTACTCATAGGAACAGTGTTCTCTGGAGAGCAGGATGTTTTTAAATATAAAAAACTCTCCTCATGCCAACCTGAAAACTACTGACCCATACCGAGGCACTCAAGTTATTCTAGCCTGACACATTGGAATGTGACTCTTTCTTTTATTTTTCTCCCTATAGAGCAAGTAGTGGAAAGGACACTAGGCCAACCTTTAAAAATTATCCTGAAATTCCTATACCGGGTGCTTAAATTCCAAGTTCATCATCCCCCAAGACTCAAATCAGCAGTATATCTCACAAGGTTTGCAGTTGCTTTCACTCCATAAAGGTGAGGAAGTTTCATCCCAATGGTGAAATCCTCCTCAAGTATCGTGTAGGCCTCAACACCTATGCTGTAGGATCATTTATCACCAGTTGCATTAGAGCTGTGAAGCATCAAAGCTGTAGGGCCCTTTCTGAGTAGACAGTGCTCTCAAAAGCAGGGTGATGTAAGGCAGTGACCTCAACACAGCAGTTAACTGTGCTGCCCCTCTTCCTGTAAATGAAGTTTGCCTCCAGATTGACTGTAGTTTTAATTGACAGCTGACAGTGAGCTCTCCCTTTGTAGTTCATGCAAAAGAGGGATCACTGGATTTGATATATTACATGAGGTGATCAGTCCTTCAAGTGACTTTTACATACCTAATGCAAACAGAAGTTTTCTACCCGTGAACTGAGAGATCTTTCCAAAGAGCAGAGAGCAGAGGGAATTTACAGCTGAAAAGCAGATCATCGCATAACCAACGTAATGTATCCCCAGGGCACAGGTCACATATGTCTGGAACAGAAGAAGCAGTGGTGACTCGTTTTCTTCAATGAAAATATGCAGCTAAGGTTCAAGGGTCTTAGCCTGAGTATTTGGTAAATAGCCAGCATGGAGGCCATCAACTCTGTAGCACAGCTACAGAGTTTGCTGACAAGTCCCTGGCGTACTGACACAGTTGGCCTTCAGCAGTGATATTCCTAACCCAGTTCCCAATCAGACTGATGCCATGCAAACAGAAGAGTAACAAGCAGGAGAAGAAACTGGAGCACTGCTCACTATGCAGATAAAACTCCTGGAAGTGGCCTTAAGAATTTTCTACCCTTCATTTCATAGCCAAAGAGATGAAAATTGACAGTCGCCACTATGGTCATTACAGAGCAGCTCCAAAGAAATGAAGAAGACCTTACCTATAAGACTGTACAGCCAATGGAGATGACTACAGAGTGAGTGCCCCTTTCAATCCATTCAAGCACAGCAGCAAGTGCACTCTTATATGTCTGCTTATATGCAAGTTTTGAAAGCTTAAGAGTTAAATAAGCAGCTCGGGAAGTTTGCCACCTTTCTTTGGAGGCTTTCTCAACAAATATCTGGAGAACACATTTGCTGTGGGTCTAGGTTTGTAGAGGAACTGGAGGAGCAGAGGTGGTTTTGATCATTTCAGTCCATCAGTTTGGACCTGTTGCACTAGTGACTGGTGAGGGCTTTCAGCCAGTCACATTGAGTGTCTGCCCTCTTACTGTAAAGGTTCTCAAAATAAAATGTATAGTAAGTGTGCTGACTTGCACTTACACAAACTCTGGGGAAACCAGAAGGAAGGAAGACATAAAAGCTTTGCAGACTTCTGGCTTTCTCCCAGTTTGTTATTTACAACAAACTGAATAGTTTGAGCCTGTAGCTCTCTGCTGTGGCCTCCACTAGTGAGTTAAGCTCTCTACAGCATTCTTTTTAAGGCTGTTCCAAGGGATATATTTACTGCTGGCTCCTCCTGTTTGAAGATGTCACTCGGAGTTCATTCAAGTAGAAGTAATCAGTAATTTAGCAAACCACAAATCACCAGTGAAAAATCTTCATTTAACAAGTAAATATAGATCAGATGCAATAGCAAGGCAAAAAGGCACAAAAAACCAATCAGACAGAAATATATTTTCATTGTCATCCACACCTTTGTGTAGTCACCAGAAAGAAATCCCTGTTCAAACCCACTGTACATTGTCAGAGGGATTAGAAGACACTGTCTTTTATCTTTAAGATGCTGGAAAGTTGCTAGGAATGTAGACCAAAAGGATGGTGTCTCTGGTATTTCTTTTTCAGTCTCTGCTTGGTCATATTTGATCTGGTCCAGTAATATAACAATCAGCGACACAGCTAGCACACCACTAGCTGCAAAAACAAAACAAAAAGTTCATGAAAAAATGAGGAATGCCAGTGGAATGTTGGGAAGTTGCTTCCTGCTGTTGTTGCTCTGACAGAGCTTAGCTCTCTGTGGGATGTTTTGGCAAATGCCTCTGATTCTGCTGCAGAGTAAAGGCCATTTCTGTGTAAACAAGAAAGCCTGATCTACATTCACTTCTGCATACAGCTGCGCACCTCACAAATCCCCTCAGCTTAACTGTGATTGACCTGTCATGAAAGCCGTCAGGCCAGCTGCACAGCGACAGAGGGTGATGACTCACCCTTCCAGGGCAAGCCAGGGGTCACAGGGACAGGGAGCTGGCCAGAAACAGCTCTCTTGGGAGCTATCAAAAGACTTTAAAACAACATGAGAGTAATATTCACTTCCAGTGCCAAGGTTTTCATGGTTAGGGGGTTTTCATAATCTTCCTTCAAATACATGGAAAGAAAAATAAAGGGCTAGAAGTAGAACTGCTGACTTGGATCCCAGTATATGTTGCACTTTTTTTTTTCTTTTTTTTCTTTTTGTTCAGCTTGGAGCCATGCTTTGAGTATGGAATATGTGCTATTTTAAAGATGATCATGAGCAACTCTGGGTGACTTGTAAAAGATGGAATTCACAACTTTGAACCTATAATTTCCCAGCAGAAGCAGCGTATGAAAGTATACATGGAATAGTTAGAAAATGACCGTGTATGTATCAGTCTAGTTTTGTTGCTTGTAGAGTAAATCAATACTATTTTTTCCATGTTATCAGGAGGACAATTGTGACTCATAATATGCATGAAGCAGCCACAGATTCACAACTGATTGCTTTACAGATGCAAGGCATGATTATGTTTCCTCTCTTACTTTTGCTGACTAGAAATCCATCCATGGAAAAAAGTGGAGTTCAGAGTAAGAGGAAAACCAGTCACCTCTTCCCATCCACATTGCCTGTTTAATGTACTCCTATGTTACTGTGTATGGGCATGCTCTTTTCTGTGAACTTATAGTGTGCAAACGTATTAGCAGGTTTACAGTAAATTGCTAGCAATTTTTTATTGCTTATTATTCCTCATCCATGTCTCCTAGAATGAGATTGTATTCTCCACTGTCCTGGTTCTCCACGGTGGCTGAGCTGTAAACCCTTCATGATGTAAGTCACTGTTGGTTCTGCCAGCAGGTTTATTAGAGCTTATGGGATGATTGCAGGACTTACATGGGCGAGAACAGGACTTTCACATATACAGGATAAATATTCTAACAAATATGTCAAATGAATCAAGAGTAATTATAGGAGATAAGCAACTGCATTACTTAATAGTGGCTGGTATGAACATAAATAGAAACATCCACCATCTTTGGGAAAATTAAGCAACAAAAGACTTATCCATTATTGTCTCCACTCAAGCTGGGCAAAATACGTATTCAGCAACCAAATTGAGGAGACATTCTAAAAATGTCTGTGAATGAAATATTTAGCTATTTCGTTTCCCTTGAGGTAGGAAAAGACATATCTTTTACTAAGAGCTTAAAAGAAAAATGAAACCCTAGTGACTCAGAGTCAGTAGACAGAAGGGTTGCATACATTTTGCATGAGCAGAGCCTAAGGGAGTGCTGTATATGTTAGTCATCAAATTTAAATTTAAACTTGTGAGCCAAACCTGCCTTTATCAGAAAGGCATCAGCTCCAGCACAATCTGGAAGGGAATTGCGGGGATATTCTTTGCATTTTCTCACCAATTAGGAATGGAGGTTCGGCGAAGCAGGGAGAGTTTGCTGCAATGCACTTGTCCAGTGGGGGCTGGCTCTGACCAGATCACATACTCTCTGAGTGTACAACAAATTCTGTGCATCTATCTCGGCATACATGTGCAGAGATGTGAAGATATTTTAACAGAGCTAAGGTGACATATTGCCTTGCCAGATACAGAATCACAGAATCAC
>VZRW01001896.1:46492-88200 GCA_013398125.1 Aegotheles bennettii | reverse complement strand
ACTCTTCTTATTATCTCTTGCAAGATACTGGAGGTTGACATGACTGGAGGAGGTTCTTAAAAGCCTGTGGGTAGAATGTCTTCTAAGATGAGATAAAGTGAGGTTCGTGCCTTTGTATTAATATCTTGGCTTATGTCTGCTATGTGAATTACATTCTGTCATACTGAGATGAATTCCCTGAAAACAAGGCATGTGTGTATTTTGGTTGCTTGCTTTTCTGGAGTTAATCCTGATTTTACTTCATGAAGGGTGGGAACGTACCATGTGGTACAGGGATTTTTCTCCCCAGTTCCCTTTAGATCCTCTTCAAGAAAGACAATGAAAAACTGGCAACAAATCAATCTCATCCAAACAGTTGCAGACAAGTTAAAAGTGACACTAATTCCACATTCTAAGTACATTAACTGCCTTTCACAGTAGATTATCACAGTGGATATTCATGAACAAATACATAACATCAGCTATAAACCAGTAAGTGTGAGCTCTGCAGGGCATGCGGAGACCTGCTTACTCTAAGGTTACAACCCCTCAAGAGCCTGCAAGGAAAGAAGTGTTTTTCACAGTTTACAAAAGCTGATTTCCCCACCATTTTTCAAATAAGAATCTGAACAAATTATGTCAGTTTTGACAAAAAAATTAATACTTTATATCAGAAAGTGATTTGGCATCACTATGACTTGACCTCCAGTGCCAGCTATTGTTATACAAGATACGGGTAATTAGCAGGTAGTTCTAGTGCCCAGTGATATTTCCAAGAGCTTTTTCTTCATGTCTGGTTACTCCTGTTCTCATTCATCTGCTGTAGCCTTAGTACCTTAATAAAGTGTCCTTAAAGATCCTGAAACAAATTGGCTAAGTTTGGAATGAAATACATGTGTTTTTTCCCCCAGAGAATATTAATTCATCCCTAAATATAATTTTTTAGCTGGGACGTATGATACAAGATCTTGTTAGACAAATACCTTGCATGCTAGAAAATGTGTGGCAGCAAGAAGTCAAGGTAATTTTTTTTGTAAGGCTCAGGTGTAGCAGCTTGGTCTCCTGATTTCTCAGACTGATGGCCTGAGTATTTTGCATGCATAAGGCAAGGTGTGCCTTGGTATCCTCTGCTTCAGAAAATGGTAAGCCAGAAATGAAAACATCTAACGTCAGTTTTCCTTCCTGAGGAAGTTTCCTTCTGTTCCTGCTCCTACTGTCAGTGAAGTCAATAACAGGGCTGACTTCAGAGCTCTAAGTTAGTCAGTCATCTTTGGACTTGCCTGTGCAAAAGTCAAGGAGCAGAGCAGTGGTAAGACTAGAGCAAGAGGTGTTTATTATATACTGATCTGTCTTTATTAGAGAGCTATGCACTCAGTCACAGTGAGGAAGGAAAAAATCCTGTGACCTGCCCAACGAGAAGAACTTTAATCTTCTGCACATTTTGTAACTCTTGGAAGTTACCAGTTTTCAAAAGGTTCTTTGGGGTTTGTTTGTTTGGTTTTTTCCACCTCCTTTGAGTTCTTACAGGAAATTCTTACAGGATTCTTCTTTGGATGTTAATGATCTAATACACTGAAAAGATACTTAACATAAATGGAACAGTGTTCCTTCAGTACCTCTTTTTCTGGGTGATCCAATTGAGGTATAAATCCAGATGTGTGGTCACCTTTGTAAAGACAGATCTTCATACTGAGCAGCTGGATGGGCCAATGCCTCTTCTTTCCCAATTTTGATATTAGAAAGATAAAATTTTTATTAAGAAAACAGTAGATAAGTCCTCCTTTCAAAAAGCTATGACATACCGTTGAGAGCATTGGAGCCAAGTTTGATATTGCTGATTTTTATAGATGTAACTTGAAAGGTAGCCAAACTTGTATTTTCTGGGCTTAAATTAACGAGATAGGGTTATTTGTACCGTGTTCTCCTTGGTAACTTGCACTCATCTTGATTTGTGCCCTCTTTTATTTCTCTCCATGGCATAGGTCAGCATTGCAGAAAACCTCTCTTGTGTCTGTCTAAAGTGATTGTATTGTGCTATTGATTTACACATGAAATATGTCTATGTTATTGTCCAATGTAAACTAGATTATGTAAGGGACGTTAGTTGGTATGTGTGTTGTTTTCTCAGGGTACCTCATGACACCGTTACAGTGCTAATACCAGAACATGTGAAAAAGCAGAATACGGGTAGCAATAAGTAGACAGAAAAGGAGAATCTTGTAGTCTGTCTTAAGTATTAAATAGAGGAGCTGCTGCCAAACCATGCTGAGAGGAGGAACTGATTTATTTCTCTTTTTTGTGTGTGACAGAGAGACGGAAATACTGGTGGACCTTATATTTAACACTGTACTAATAAAAAAAAATAATTAAGAAATATTTTAAGAGAATCTAGTTTAAACTAACTAGCTGGAGACAGACTGGTGTTCCCCTCCCTTAATTCCTGACTTTCTCTAAAGATCTGAGAAGTGTGTGGCATTTAGTAAGAATTAAGTGCTTGGAGCTGGGCTTCATACTTTCCGTAAGACTGTGTGTCGTTTACAGATTTATATACAAAATAAACTGTTTACCTACTATGATTTATTTTGAGTTTAAACACTTTTTCTGGTAAAGTTAGACTGGATAAGAAACAGAAAAAAGTGGGAAGAGAAGTCAAAGCGGTAAGGCAGGAGACTTTAGGAGAGGGTGATGTAGCAATAGCAGGAAATAACCCTTTCTAAGAAAAGAAAACGTGTTTATTACCAATGGAAAGCCCAAGATGTCTGGGGCTGATAATGAGTGTAAAAGAAAAAATAACAGTGCGTTTTGAATTTTCTGCTACAAAGGATGTTACAGGACCTGCATCACAGGACATGGACAAAGAAGGAAGAGGAAGCAAATAAAAGGTGAAGCAGTTTTCTCTCAGGATTGCTTGGCTTGTTTCTAATTTATGTGTTTTGCAATACAGCCTAAATATGCTAATTACACTGTTAAAAGTATTATAAACAACAAAAACCAAGAGGTGAGTTTCTGTATTATGCTTCTTCCACACCAACAATTTAGGAAAGGGATAGAGGAAACAGGCATTTAAGAATTAATAAAAAAAGTCTTTTACCAAATATGTTAAAGCAGGTATAATTTCCAAGCCAGTTTATTTTTAATTGAATATATTACATATTCATATTTTTTTCTTTACCTCAGCTCAAGCAAACTGGAGTGCACAATAAAAATTGTTATTCTTAAATTATAGGAACATTTGCAAGACTGTTTGCATATGGTAGGAGCTTTACTTAAAGAAGACATACTGTGAATACCTTGTTGCTTTATGCAATTATATATCCTACAAGCTGTTTCATATGCAGTTAGTTATAGGGAGTTTGAAGGCATTTAAGTTTGTACAATGCAAAGACAGACAAAAGAAAGAAGGGTTCCCATTATTAATGTTGGTATTTTAGTAGGTCTTGCAAACTGCACAATAGCGCTGATTTGGAGGAAATAAAAACTTGATAAATGTTGAAGTAAATTGATCAACTAAGAAATTGGTAGTAAGTGGGGTGAAGTCATGCTTCTGTACTCTCAAATTTACCAGTTTGTTTCTACGTCCTGGTCTTTCAATCTTACCTAAGAAAACATTTTCTGTCCTAAAATTTCTCCGTTGACTCTTATGGCATGCAATAGCAGTCCTCAGCACCGTGTTATAAATGCTCTGACAAGTTGCAGACAGCCTTACCATTGCTTCATTGAATTGCACATTGAATTGCACATTGAATTGCAAAACACAAAATTATGTCTTGGGCCATAGAAGGCTCCCAGCTAGGACCATGCCATGAAGGTCCTTCTGTGAGCAACATGTACATGAACCAGTCTGGCCAGAGAAGCCACTTAGTTGGAGTACCAGAGATTGTTGCTGAGTGTGAAAACATGTGACAAGGTAGATAAACCACAAAAAATCTGTGATGCAAGTTATTTGATTTTACATTGAAGCAGAGGGTTGTTCTCACAGCCAACAGCTGGTATTCAGCATGGAGGTGGAAACTACCAGCACAGCAGAGGTGGAGTGAAATGTCTGCTGTCTCTCAGCTGATAGCAGTGCCTGTCTGGTTGATCGTCTTTCATCTGCTTCCATCCACCTTAGAAAAGTGCTACAGATAGTGTGAATTAAAGCAATTTGTCATTTTGTAGAGCAGAGGAGAACTGAAACAGGCAGACTCTGGTCTCTACTAGGAGGCCACATGCTGAAGGTGCTGCCCAACTCAGCTGTTTGTCACCAGTGGTTCTTCGAGGCTCACTTCCCTGCTTCTTGTAGGTATCTAGCTTTATCCACGGTGTCAGAGGTGGCTTTCTTGCCCTTGAAGTATAGATGAGGCTTTGTATGATTGTGGGCTTCAGTAATGATTAAAAATGCTATTTATGCCTTTGCTGTTTTGCCACAAGGAGGTAACTCCCAGGTTGATGTAGGGAAAGAGAAGTCACATTTTGAAGCAAAGTGCAAATGTACATGAATGTATGTTCGGGGAAACATCTTACTGAGAAACTAACTACAAGTAATAGCATACGGAAAAATGTTTGTGTGTGTGAAAGAGCAATATTGTGTATTTTCGAGACTTAAGCTTATGATTATGTTTGTTATGCAACTGAAATAATGCTTTTTTTACTGGCATTCTTTCTAATTGTAGAAAACGTATTGCTTTGTTAGATTCTAATAATTTATCTGAAATCTCAGAGTAGTACTTTGAGCATTTACCAGTTAATACTAAGAATTAACTGCAGTCTTTCATTCCCTTTTTCATCCCCTTTTCTCTATTTCTCTTTTTTCTATTTACCTTTCTGGGGAAAACCATGATAGATTTTGTATTTATGTACTAATTATTGGTCAGCACTGAGCATAACATTCCAACCAAAAGAGTCCATAATATTTAATTTCCAGAGAAGAAGAATGAGTCAGGGATTGTTCTAGCAGTTGTGGAACTGAAACCCAAAAGTTACAAACATTGTATAGGATGTCTGTGATAGATATTAATGTTTGGTGTTTCTAAGTCTAGTAACTATTTTGTTTATAAATGCATTTTATGTTAGCTGAAAGAGAGAAATAAGTGGTAATAGGAAGCATGTCATAAAACTATCTCATCTTGAATTATTAGTTTTTAACTTACTCCAATAATCTATTACTTGTAGTTTGGTTGCAGAGTTGCAAGTTCTAGCCATTTTTTAAAAAATATGACAGCCGTAGTAATTTTATACTATTCACTTTCAATTAAAAAAGAATATTCCAAAAACATACAAAATTGCAGGCAAGCCCTTAAAACACCTGTACCAGATTTTAAGTGGTATAAAGTGCTGTAATTTTACAGACTTCAGAATTGATTCTAATGAGTATAGAAACTGTCTCTTCACTTTGAATCTTCAATAATTTATCACAGTAGCTGGGCTCAGCGAAAATTGCTGTTAGATTCCATGAACCTGAAAGAATGTGCAAAAATGGGGGTGGGGTGGGTGAAATTCAGATGAATGTTTACAATAAGTGATGTTTGACATCCTGTTCATAAGCAAAAATGTTTATAGGTGCGGTTTATATAATGGAAAAAGCATTCTATTTGAAAACTCAGGAGAACTTCAGAAACTGCTTAAGGAGACCCTGAAGAGTTTATGGTGAATCTTCTTAGGAGAATAAATTCTTCGATGTTTGGTCTTTCAGTAGTAACTTCTTTGATGATTTATCTGCTGTTGCAATATCATTTTTTATACATCTATGATTGTAAGTCCTACCACTGAAGCAAATAATTAGCATGAATGCCTTTATAAAACTTCTCTGTTTCCTCAAATTTAAATAAGTGACGTATGTGATGCTGATTACTGCCTTCCAAAGACATAATTGCTGTAGAGTCATTGGACTTGGAGCATGTCTTATTTGTAGCATTGGAATCTGTTGTGAATCCTTCTACACTGAAAGTAGAGCTATTGACATGATGTTTTCTTGCATTAACTGATGATGTTGTGTGATAGAAGATTCTATGTGTAGAAGACTTGGTAAACAAAGTAGAGGTATAAAAAATGGTCAGTGAAATGCAGAACTTTCAGGCTGGAGAGAGGATGACATCAATAAGAATAACAATTTTTTGCTTTCATAGAAAAAGAAAAAGCCAAAATAAATTTACAGGTGAAAACACTCAAATAGAAGGTCTTGCATAAACACAAAAGTTGGTATGTCTACATGAAGAGTTCTTCATGCAATTTTGTGATTTTTATAGTCGGTGGCTAAGCAATATGCTCCCTGGAGCCTTTAGAGTGATTTAATTTATCCTAAGAAGGATTAGGTCTGATATTCAACAGAAGAAAGAAAGAAACAAGCAGATTAATGCATTAGTAATTTGTAATCTGGATTATGTAGAAATTCCAGTGAGGAAATAAGTATGTTCTTTGGAGACACTTAGAAGTGAATCTGCAGTACTCATAGTAAAATCTTGTAAACTGTGGAAGTATGTAAAAAAAATGCCAGAAGAAGAAAAAAGGACTTTTCAAATAAGGCAGTTATTTTTGATGCTGTGATAATAAGAGATGATCTGCAGGAGAGGAGTAACGACAGTGCATTAATGAGTTCTGAAAGGATGAGAAAGGCAAAAAAAAAGTATTAACTTACAATTGCCACAGATGTAGGACTTTTTAATTGGGGCTGCATTTGCTGTTTTTTAAGGACAATGAGTAAGGGTTTAGTTCTGGGTTTTATGAAGGCATCAGCTGGGGTGCCTCAACAGATTTATTTTGAATATCGTCCCTGCAGTTTCATGTAATTCATAGCATTCTGTCTTTTCTCTCTTGATCTTTTTGTGGTCATGTCACTTATTTCAGAGAGTAGAAAGATGACTGGGGGAACAGGCACCTGGTATAATGAAACTATCATTAGCAAAGATACAAATATTGAAAGGTTATAAGCTAACTTGTAATATTTAGGTATTTTTGCTGTGTAATTTCCCTCTTCTACACTCCCCACCCGCCCGAGTGGAAATACTTAACTGAAGCCTTGAAGCCTATTCAGTAAGTAAAGGTTACCTAATTTTTCAGTTTGAAATGAGTTATGCTTTGTATGCTTCTTTTAGAAGGCTTATTCATACACAGGCACACAAGCATGTGCTTTTTTTCTGCATACAGATACTGTAGCAGTTATGTGAGAATATGAACGTTACATTGTTTGAAATAGTGATACCTATAATGCTACTTTTTTATTGCACAGACTGCGAAAACAAACAAATAAAAAACCCAAGCCAGGTAATAGCCTACAAGTTTATAGTAAAGCAATAGAGTTCTGAAATTGTAATCCATAAATTTCAACTGCTCATTGTCAAAAATGTCTTGAAACTTCTAATTTTACTTGAGGGTCAGTGAGAGATCTGGATGGGAATCCCAGTAAGAATTGGGTTTCTTATTTCTGTTGGCTAGCATTTTATAGGTTTTTAGAGAAAAACAGCAGAGAGACAATTCCACAGTTCTTTTGATAAAAATTAGAGATACAACCTTCACGTTTGGGGGGGGGGGGGATATGATGATAAAATCTCTGCAAACTAATCTGTATCCTAGAGGAGTATGTTTTGCATGCTGTGAACACATTAACTATGCATGCTAATGCAACATTATCAGTACAGTGATCTCCAGAAGTACTGAAGTACATTCCACATTTTGGGCTTATCTAAATTTGCTAATTAAATGCTGCATTTTATATTTGAAAAAGTATGTTTTCTGTGCATTAAGGGCTAGCAAGTGTGACACACTGCTTATCTTCTAGTCATCAGGAATTTGTCTTCAGCCAAATTGTAACAGAAGCCTCTGCTCTTTCCTGGGTACTTCAAAGCAGGACTGTCTACACTCAGACACTCAGATTTACTATAGTAAAATATAGATGGATAGCAAAATTTCCCTGGTATAGGTTTACTTAAAAAGAATTTAAAAGTGATTATGCAAACTCTGGTAAAGATTTTTTGGTACTAAAGTACCATAGTAAAATCTGATCTAATCAGACAGAGTAATTGGTAGCATACGGAATTTTGTCCAGAAAAAAGCAAATCTACTCCAGAGTGTTACTACCTTAAGTATAATTTTAGAAGAAACCCCTTACACACCCCTTACAGTTACCTAGTAAAATTTTAGAACTATAAAGCCAACTTCTCATTAACTTTTCAGTATCGATCTGATTTCTCTGATGTTATAATGTGCCTGCATGCCAAATAGCCAGTGGTTACCCAGATGGATGTGCACAGCTGTTCACTCTGTGGGTAGCAGCCTTTGACAGAGAGGTACTTCAAGTCCTTGAAGATGTTTGTTTCATGACCATGCTGTGTAAATATAAAGTGCAAAAGGCAGACCTCTAAGACAGAAGTACCATCACAACCTTGTAGAGTTCAAGAGCAAACTTTGGATGTCATTGCTCCACCATTTTAAACCATTGCTTATTTAATTAATTGAAATGATATTAAATTAAAGTCTTAATAAATTTATTTAATTCAATTTAGTGGAAAGAATATGGTGTGGAAAAAGCATATCTAATTATTAGTGAATGCCTAGTACTGCAGTTAAAATCCTCTCTTCAAATACAATACGCTGTCTCTCTTAAAACAAGTTTTATTTTCAAGAAGATTACCCCCTCTCCTGACATAGGATAGAGTTGTTCTTGTCATTTCTTATATCTCTCATTTTTATAACTGGGTAACTTTAATGGACTTTAACAATTTTATTGTAAACTGATCAATACGCATATCAGCTGTCTTCCTAAAGTGTCTGAAGCATCAAGAACATCAGCACTGAAATGCCAGGGACAGTTTAATGTATAAAGTATGAATCTTTACAGGCCTTTCAAATGTAGGCTTCAAAATTATTCATGATGCTTCTTTTATATTGTAAACTATTGGCTGGAAACCCATAAATTGGGGAAAGTTTTTCAAGTTTTTTAGGAATTACCCTATTCTATGTATGCACTTATTTCTGTAACTTCAGGGGTAAAAACTTCAGGGGTAAAAATATTTGGTGTTTTCTTCTGGAACTGGAATTAAGAGCAGGTGTTACATTAAGCTATTGCTTTCAGGTACAGGAAAGTTACATTTTAAAAAGACTACCTGTGCTTAAATTCAAGTAACTTCCCTTATTCAGAGTTGCTTTAAACACGTAAGATTCGTATCATTAGAGAACTAAATCTTGATTTTGAAGTTAAACTTGGGAGCCTGACTCCTATAAGGATCTGAGCAGTATAAAACTGGTAGGACTTACCATTTTAAGTAATTCCTTTTCTGAAAGATACTCTTTATTGATAATTCTAAAAAACTTGAAGCTACATACAAAATATTGTTAATTTCACTGTTCCTACAATTTTATAGGGCCGTATTTCACCCTGTTTTCCCAGGAGAGGCTAAATAAATAAAAAATCTAAATAAAAAAAAAATCTAAATGAAATAACTACCCTTCAAGGAATTGTGTGTATCATTCTTGCTAGATCAACCTTTTCTAGTCTTTGTGCATTGTTAATATAAATGAAGCCAGTTGTTCTGAATGGTTTCTGGCTGCTACAGAGCAGCATGAAAATACTTACATTAAGATTTTATAAATAAATATATANTATATATTTTACAAGTAAATATAAATTTAATATATTTTATATAAGTCATATAAACTTATTTTTATCTTCTCAACATTTACTGAAAGATTGAGTTGGTTTGGTAGCTCATAAATAATGAAAGTTGTGCAAAATTGAAGCCATGTTAATAACTCACTAAATCTGAAGTATTTTTTTGCAGATCTTGTTAATAAATGGTTAATAGACTACATTAAAAGATCTCATCATTCTCTACTAGCTAACTGTGTAAATCTGTGCTGTGCAATTTGCAGCATGAAAATTTAAATTACTAATTCCATCAGTTGATTACCAATTATTGCTAAAATGTTTCTTTATAGCCTTTTCTTTCTTCCATTTCTAATTTTTTCAAATCACTGTGTTCTTGCAGTGAATTTCATAGGAGCCTTAATGCCACTTAGAACAGCTGTTGTTACAGAGTACTGACTTTCCTTTTAAGTTTACTCTATTTTAGTCTCTAAACAAACTTGTGCATAGCCCAGTCCCATTATTTTAAAGGAATATGAAAAACAGGACAACTTCCCAATTGGAGAGTTTCCAAATATGCCTATTTTTGAGACAATAATGTAGAAATGAGATGGCAGCAACGGGAAGACAGATTTAGTAAAACAGATTTGGGTAACCTACCCAGACAAAATTCCCACCTGGCAACTGTGAGAAAGGAAGCAAACAGGCCCTGCAGAGAGACCTCGACAAATTAGAGAGATAAGCAATCACCAACCATATGAAGTTTAACAAGAGCAAGTGCCAGATTCTGCACCTGGGAGGAGGCATCCCTGGTTGTATGTACAGACTAGGGAAGGAGTGGCTGGAAAACAGCGTGGTGGAGAGAGACCTGAGGGTTCTGGTTGACGGCAAACTGAATATGAGCCAACAGTGTACCCTGGCAGCCAGCAGGACCAACCATATCCTGGGGTGCATTAAGCATGGCATTGCCAGCGGGTGGAGGGAGGTGATTGTCCCACTCTGCACTGCTGCGGCCTCACCTTGAGTACTGTGTGCAGTTTTGGGGACTGCAATATAAAAAAGACATCAGACTACTAGAGAGTTTCCAAAGGAGGGCCATGAGGATGGTGAAGGGTCCAGAGGGGATGCCTTATGAGGAGTAGCTGAGGTCACTTGGATTGTTCAGCTTGGAGAAGAGGAGGCTGAGGGGTGACCTCATTGCAGCCTACAGCTTCCTCATGAGGGGAAGAGAAGAGAGAGGCAGATACTGATCTCTTCACTCTTGTGACCAATGACAGGATTCAGGGTAACAGCAGGAAACTGAATCAGAGGAGGTTTAGGTTAGATATCGGGAGAAGGTTTTTCACCCAGAGGGTGGTAGAGCACTGGAACAGGCTCCCCAGGGAAGTGGTCAGAGCACCAAGCCTGACTGAGTTCAAGAAGCATTTGGACAATGCTCTCAGGCACACGGTGTGACTCTTGGGGTGTCCTACACAGGGACAGTAGTTGGACTCGATGATCCTGATGGGTCCCTTTCAACTCAGCATGTTCTATGATTCTATGATGGTTGCTAATCAGTGTGGTCTGGTTTTGCAGGTTGAGCTTGGCAAGTCTAAGGAGTTGTGAAGGTGCTGGATTCAATATGAAGGTGTCACTTTTACTGCACAGTAGAGTCATCACGGTTATTTTGGACTCGCTATTACCACACAGCTAGTCCTGTGCTTATGCTTCTATAAGTTGTTGGTTTATCTTCCTTACTCTGGACAAATTTCTGAGGGGAAAAATAGAGGACTGCATACGGCAGTTCTGAATTCAAACCCTTTGAATAGTTGCATATGTTTTTTTGGTGTTGTGAGCAAACCGCTCCTTTGTTGCAGAAATGAGCTGTTTTTTGTAGACTATCAAAGGAAAGTTGAGATGGCTTGTTGCAAACTTTTCCTTCAAAACAAAATTCTGATCTTTTTCAGTCTTTACTCATGACAAAATATAGCCAAATGGGTTGCTTTATAACTCCAAGGATTAGATGGCAATCCAGGACACTGAATATTTCTGAGAAGTAGAGACTTTTCCCATAAGAGGAAAATTTTTCTTACACTGTCTCCAAATTTATGGGTAACTTTATTTCCAGGAGATTGCGTAACAAAAAAAGTGTAACAAAACAGTCTTTTGGAAGTCTTATGCATAGTTTTAATGTATGCCAAGCATTAACACATAAAGAATTAATGGGCACAGTTATTTGAGTTTTATAGAACCAGGAATGTATTTGAAAGGAAATGATCATGAGAGCGATACAGCTTAGTGTCATCAGCATAACAATGAAAGAGGAGAATGTAACAAACCATAATTTGCCTGTGGGGTGGGATATAAAAAAAGCTGGAGTGGAGGCATATGGTAGTTCTTTGGGCCTATCCAGATGTCAGAGAAAAGAAAAAGAAACAGGTCAGAAATAGATTGATTTTTTTATTTTTTTTTTCTTTTTCCTCTCTGCGCCCCCATTAGTAAGCTCCATGAGGACTGACTGTGGAACTGATAAATCTGGATAGAAATTTCTCATATTCATTCATAAATAGTTAATATTTTAATAAAGTTAAGCTCTCAAGTTAATTTTATTTAAATTGTGCATTTGACATGATTTCATTAGTCATCTGATAACTCTAATCAGCATCACTGTACTACACAAAAGATGTGTAGCCTTAAAAAAATGAGGTTCTAGTCAGAATTGACAGTCACTGGAAGGTTTTTTTGATTATACAGTCGTTTAAATTTAAATGTCATCTCTGAGGGGTATTGAGCAGGGGAATAGCTTGTGCTTGACTTGGTGTATCTATGATTGTGCTGTGTGTCCTCAGATGGTATTCTTTGGAGCTGATCAACTATCACTCTGTTTCTGAAAAGGGTAGAAATTGTGGATGTCTCAGAGTTCAGTAGTAGTTCTTTCTCTTCATTTTGAAACATGCTTTTCGAATGCACGGGTGGAAAATATGAGAGAACATATAGGATTGAAAGGTCAGGTTCTCTTTCTGACTTGGATAATAACTTGCTGAACAGAACTCCTGAGCCTGCTGAAGTTACACTGTTACATCTCTAGAAGACGTGACAAAAAATTAGTTTTAGGTATTTCGGGATTACTCAGGTAGTTTCTTTCACCTGATGGAAGGAGACAAAGAGGAATTAAAGACCTCCCTTCTAGTTTTCCAAGTGCTTGTGGAATTCAGAGGAACATCATGCTGACCCAGTTTTGTTAAGGTGATTTGTAGCTTTAGAGATGTTGTGCATCATTGCTTTTCCTTTTGAAGCACAACTGAGCTGAGGTCAACTCTCTTTTGAAGCCTCATATTGACCAAGAAGAACCCAAGCTCCTGTATGCCTGATCTAACCTTTTCTCACCACTACCAAGCACTCTTGCCCATCTGTGTGAATAAGCATCTGCGAGTTGCCTTTATGTAGTTATCTTTGTTTGATGATTAAATGCTTGTTAATATATTTACACTGTCATGCAATAAATTTGGTTGTTTTCCTTTGGTCTCCATCCTTGCCCAATATTTGAATTACTATTTCCAGCAAGACCATACTAGTGTCCTGGTGAATTAATTCAGTGCTGGACAGTAATTCTGCTTAAACATAAATGTTATGATAAATAACGTATCAAGAGTTTTTCCCTTCTTAAATACGGAATTTATTTCCCTAAAATTACATTTTGATTTAGACTTAGAAGTTTTTGTTCTTGCTAATTGCTTTAGGCACTAGGCTGAAAATGGGAGCTCTCATTGGTATGAGAGGCGTACCAAAATCAATGGGGAAAAATAACTGGACATAGATCCAAAGATTTGTATTTTGTTCATGAGTCATTTAAATGGAATGAGTTAGTTTCATATAAATTCCTAGCTGTGAAAAATTCTGGGAATGAATCCCTGCATTTCAAGTGTATTTTGTCACAGAAAAAAATATTATGGAGGAAATCTTAGTTGGTTTAATTTTAGTTTTTCTTAATGGTTTGAAATTACTAGAGTCGTACTGTACAATTAAAAAAACCCCAACAAATTCTATGAAACATTGTGATATAATCCTTGCCCTTAAAAGAATACTATATAAATTATATTAAAATTGGAGATTTAAAAAAATTAATATCATTCCCTTCAAAACTTTATGCACATTGTGTGGCAGATCCATGGGTGTTTTTTAGATGATGTATGGCTATGTCATGGAGTAATCTTTAAGAGGTATTGATAGTGAAGATAGGCAAGCAGTGTGTTGAAAGTAACTTTACCACGTGGTCAAGTGTTTTCTCTCCATAGGTTAATGCAAAGTATTTGATTTGGGAAAACTTCATTTCCGTGGTGTATCACTTGTCTACCTGTTGCTGAAATGGCCTTGTCCTTGGGCTTCTTCCAGTCAGAGCTCTCAAAGTCATCAGGGTGGCTTACAGCATCTTGCAAAACTGGGATTTTAAGTGTAAATGTGACCTAAATTCCACCCAGATCCCCACTTCATCTTTGTTTCTTTAGTGACTGCCTGTTAGCCTCCAGAACCAAAGGTCTCAGGAGCATAAATAGAATTCAGACTATCTTAACCTCAGCTTTTTCTCTTCAAGATAAACTGCATGTGCAGTTTGACGTTTGTGTCCTTTAACTGGTGTTCCATATAAAAGTGAATATCACCCTTTAAAAATTCATTAGTATCTCAAGTTTTTAAAAGAGAAATTTTCATCCTGAAGTTTTGAGTTTTCTTTAAATAGTTCAATGCTAAACTTCTAGTAAATAGGGGAAATTCTGCTTTCATCCAGTCTCATGTGACTTTCTTTTTGGTAAATAGATAAACAGTGAGATAATACAGATGTTGTGCCCAAAACAAATGGAGCACATTTTCTAGGAAGACTTGGGATATCTCATCTGTCTATACATCACTATCATAATTATTTTTTGTATTTTTTTTTTTTTTTGTGGAGAAGTTTGTGATAACCTGCTTAAGAAGTATATTCATTTTGAGTTGTCATGCCTGTGAATTCCGTCTTGAAAATAACAGAGAAGAGTTGTTATTTTGGTTTATATTTTAACTTCTAGTGGTCTTTTGAAAGGAGTTTAGAGTCTTTCAATTTTGTGCCAGGAGAAGACCATTTAGAGGAAAAAAACACACTTTCAAAAAAGTTTTGTTGAATAGAATTCTATCATCTCTTATTGAATAAATGAAAAAAAGAATTTTCAGCCTAAATGGATAAAGTAATGTAGAATAAGGCAATATAGAATAAGTGAATGCCACGCTAGTTGCAAACTGTTTTTACGTTCAAGTTTTAATTGCAATAGGATCCTTTTTTATTATTACTATTATTTTACCCATGGCAATTCTTATGATAAAATACCCAAAAGCACAGAATAAGCACACTTTTCTGCATCTTTTTTACCTAATGAGTCAATTAGAATTTAATTGAATTGAAATTGGCAACAGTTTTTGCTAACTCTATATGCTGTGTTATTTATCATTAAGATGGTTTAGTATTTAACTTTGGTCTAGTTGTCTCACATAACTTTTTTTTTTACTTTTACTTTTTTTTACTTTTTTTTTTACTTTTTTAAATTTTTTTTACTTTACTTTTTTTTTACTTTTTTTTTTACTTTTTTTTTGTTTTCCCCTTTCACCCCTGATATACTACACTACCTGCTGAGATACTGCACTACCTCTCACAGGATGGTCTCAAAAAGCCAGAAAGGTTTCAGCTTTGCTTCGATCTCACTTCACATTGCATGAAAGAGGCAGTTCAGTTGCAAAACATAGCATCTTTCTTAGATCTTTTTTTTTGTCTGGGGACCATTTTTTGGGTTCAGAATTTTGCAGTGAGAAAGTTTACAGACTGAACCAGCTAGAAATAAGAAATGATTGAGCCAACTGAGTTGGAGGTAAGACTAATTTCTGCTTTTTCTCCCTCTCTGTACTCTTGTAGAACAAAACTCCAAGCAGTATATTTTTTTTTCCTGTAGAGTCTCTGTGTCTATCATTTCATTTCAGTAGTTTATCCGAGTCTTTTTCCACGGGCTGTGTTAGTGGAAATGAGAATATTGAATAAGCTTTGAAAGAGAAATGATGGGTGATGTCTTATATCACCTGAGAGATGAAAAAGGAACAGTGGGAAAATGGAATATTTCCCTGCTTCTCCTCTTGCATCCTTGCAGAAGAGCCAATCAGAAATCAGTCCTATGCTAGTATTTAATTTCTCTTTATGTTTCAGTGGATAGCAACAGATGTTTCTTGACTAAATACGGGTGGAAGGAAAAAACACTTTTTTTTTCATATGCTTGCAGTAAATACTGCCTTAATCTGCATTCAGACCACTGAAATTTGTCTTTTGCTATCATGTGTCTCTGTCCCAGAGATTCCCATGAACAAAAGGCTTTTATACCCAGTTATTTTTAAGAATATAGAGCTCTAAAAAGAGTAGTAATAAAATTAGAAAGCCATTTTATTTGCCACTCTGTCTTACAGAATGTTTCTCTCCTGAGGTGGGAAAAATAAAGTGCTTATAAAAATGGGTTACTGCATTTTGTACTAGCAATAATGTGCAATTCTAGGTATATGTGTAGTAGATACTACAAGGAGATTACATGTAAGTTCATAGAGGACTAGCAGGGAAACATGCCCTAACTTCCAAAGGTGGATGGGGGCTTTCCCTGAAAATCCCCAGTAAAGATCTTTGATCCTCAGTGTTATGGTTTGAAAGGGGCAGACAAAAATCTTATTGGCTTTTGCTGCCAAGACCCAGTGAATGAGGGGTGGAGTTTAAGCCCCTGTTGTGAATAGGGGTCTGGGTGTCAGGTATCAGGTTCCAGTATTCCACCCATTTTCCTGCCAGACTCTTTAAAAGCGAGGAGGACGAGGGGGGGGAGTTCAGTTCTTTCTCCTGCCCTCGTGGAGTTCAGTTCAGTTCTTTTCCCCCTCTTGCCCTGGTGGTCTCTCCGGAGTTCTTTCTTCTGCTTGCCCTCGTGGTCTCTCCGGCTTCAGTCTCCTCCTGCCTCGCTCCTGCACTTCCCTGCGTGCAGCTCGCCACGTGGAGACCAGAGAAGAGGCCCAGCTTTGGCTACCAGCTTCGCCACGTGGTCTGCAGCATTCTAACTGCACCGAGTGCTGGAGTTTTGGACTCTTTTTCATCCCATCGGCTTTGCAGTAAAGGACCTTTTCAGCAGCCTGTAACGCCGGTCATCTGAGCTCGGGTTGTATACATTTGTATATATATATTTTCCCTTTTCCCCACTTGTTAACTCTTTCTCCCTGTGCCATTAAACTTGTTACAGTTTTGAATTTCCAACTGCTCAGCCTATTTTTCCTTACTCCCCTTCTATTTTCGGGGGGGGGGGGGAGTGATAGAAACAAATTCTGTCTGGTTTGTGGCTTGCCCTGGCCGTTTGCTAAACCAGCACACTCAAATAGAAATAAAAGGGAGTTTTATGCCCAGTATCTGTGTAATCTTTGCTATAAGATCAGAGAAGGACAAGAATACGGAAGTTACAGCATGGCTGATAACTGAAGAGAAAAGAAATGAATTGATGTCAAGGAACCAAAGAATGATATATGAATAAATTTGAATTGTTTTAAAACATAGGCCTAAATTGCTGTATTGCTTAGAGATTGTTTAATCTTTCTTTGGACCTAACTTCTTCAAACTTAACTCCTGCTTCCCTTATACTTCAATACCAGTGATATAGAAAGGTAGAAAATTTAAGTTTTGCTAGTATGGTTGGATGATTAATTATAAATGGAAAGTGAATAATGATAAGTGTACTTTATTAATCTCCAGTTATCTTTTCTACTGTTATAATGCATTTTCTTTGCATTGTAGTATGCCTAACAATAAAGGAACATTAATACAACCTCAGTGAATAGAGTTGAAAAATCAGTCATATGCTTTTGTTTTGCTATTGAATACTTGTTTCCAAACCAATCTGCTGCAGAAGGACAATCACTATGAATCAGCAGCTGCTATTATCACTAAATAGAGACTGTTGGTTGCTCTGAAGGTGGAGTTTTCTAGTCTTTGTGAGATTTACATAAGTGTTTTACTGAACAGAATGAACAGTTATAATCTAGACATTTGGTGTTTTCATTTGGATCTTCCAGTTGCTTTTTCTACTACTATACCTATCATAATGCACCTGAAATCCATACAAATAAACAAATAAGAACAAGTCTTTTTCTTCAGCAGCTTGCATACAAGATCTGATCTCACTCATCAGCAACACTGGCTAAGCATAGAGTTTTTAAAAAGCTCAAAAAACAGAAACAAACACAGAATTTGAAATTCATGTCTTTTGTTGTTGTTTTAGTGAGTTTATTTCACAAAAAGATGCATGCTCTGTGCTCTCAGCTCATGACAGCGTTCATAAAGAAGCTCCAGCTAAGACTCATATAATTGGAGCTTTTACAGAGGATTTGCGTTTCTCTCAGTGTGGCAACCCCACAATAACTAGTATCAGGTAGAGAGAGCCCTGGGAAGGCTCATGATCAATGGAGAGCAGCTGAACGAGGCAGCCTGAAGCCAGCGGGCTTGCTAAAACCTTTCAAAGGCAAAATCTGTCCTGGCTGGGAAACAGCTGGTAGATGGGATGTCTTGTTTGTATGAAGGTCTCCTGTTGTACAGCTCTTCAAAAAAAAAAAAATGGAATTTCTTTGGAGGCAGAATGGTCATGGAGAATTTTTTGGCACTATTTATGAGTTAATATTCATGAAAATCTGGAGAAAATGGAATTAATATTAAAAAGAAATAAGATTTGAGGAACATTTTAATATGAGGTGGATAAAGGTAATATTTGAAATATGACTTAATGTTTCTTAAGTCTGATGTTTAATAAAGCATAGATATTTTTAAATAATAAAATTCATCATGTTTATTCCAATAATACTAAAGTATTAGTGAGCTATATGTTTCTATAGCTCTATTGTCCCCATCCCACCATAATTGTGAACACAGTACTATATACAGTGAAAGATGAAGGGTATAGGCTATAGAATGTGCAATAGTGTGATTGTTGCACATTTGAGGACTGTTGGCTCCCCAAGGAGACCAGAAAAGCTCATTATAAAATATCACACAGAGATTTTTATGATGAGGCTGTGATCCATACAGCTGATAAGGAAGCAAAATACTTCTCCCCTTATCTTCAAAGTACTTCCACGACAGATGTCAACAATGTGAATGATTACTATATCATTTCAAAGGGAAAATAGAATGCTGAATAAATGTATGGCACAATTGAGTATATTCAGAGATTGTATTTTGAATAAAATTATTTTATATTTTCAGTATTAGCCTCAATTTTACCTTGTCCCCTATTGGTTAGCTAAGTCATTATATTATTTCTGCTCCTTGAAAGAATGTGTGTGTTCACAAACAGTTCGGGAAGGAATCATGAGAATTTTCTGTGATTTGCTCTCTACAGAATTTGGACTGCTACATTTTCCTAGCTTGCTCACTGGGAACGTAAGTTGCTTTATGGAATATATACACATTGTATAGTTTATGTGCACATATAGACATTAATTCCCTCTTAATGCTTGCACCTCTACCTGCAGTGCTTTCTCTGTTCACTTCACTGATATTTTTGTGGAGCCAAGCCTGTAATTATGGTAAATGCTAATATGATGTAAGGCATAGTTTTTTGTTGTTGGTTGTTTTTGTTGGTGTTATTCCAACCCTCCCAAATGTAGAATCACTGCAGAAAAAATAGAGCTGTAGATTTATTGCCTTTCTTGCTTGCTTTTTTATTTCTTTTCCCTTTTCCATTTCCCTACCACTTCAGTCTCTATTGCTCTTAGAATTAATAGTTGACTGAAATTGGTTTCTCGCTCCTTCTCGCGCCTTCTCGCTCCTTCTCCCTCCTTTTAACATTTCACAGTTCTGTTGTTCCTAAGCTCAAAGGCAGTTTTCTGAGCAAATTTCTTTCCACAAAAGCAATGAAGAAAAAGAAAAAAAAATAAACAAAACCCTACAATATACCATGTATGATACATACTTTGCAACTTGTATTTTCTTTTGAACATGATTCTTTGTGTGGTTTTGTGTGTATGTAATTGCAAATGTGATATAAATGAATGTACATACATACTGTGAAAAATACAATAATATTGGTATAGTGATCACAAACATTATTCTGAGAAAAGCAGGAAAGAATTAGGCATCTCCTTTTACCTTAACTCTCCCAAGCTTTCTTTCGTTATTTTGAATAACCAAAAATTTAATTAAACCAATTTGAGAAGCAGATATAAATGATACTCTCTTCCCCTGCCTGTTCTTTTGTTGTATTTTAAAACTTCTACCTAACTAGGTCAGAAATTTCCATCATTTTCACTGTGATTTCTACATGCAGTAAACTACCTTTGTAGTCAGTGAGAATTTGAACAAAGAGAAGCTGTAAGATCGACCTCTCTCTGTAGAAAGATTTTGCATTATTGAAGCAAAATATCTGAGGGTGTGGCTCACAGTGATTTAGAGGTTTTGTTGGGTTTTTTTGGTCTCAGGCAGCTCCACCAGACTGTTCAGTATAAATGAATGTGCCATGTTCAGTAGTAATAAAACAGATGGATGTAGAACTGTTATCAAAATGGACTGTATCAGAATAGAAATTGTGCAGAACACCTTAGGCTAAGTACCTTCTTGTTCTTTTGTAAAGGCGTATGCAAATATCTAGCCTCCCAATAAGTTTCTTTTCCTGCAGCTGGCTTTTTTCACTTTATCGACAAATCATTAACCAAGCAAATGTCAAAATCCTGAGAAGAAAGGCTTGTGTGGAAAAAATACTGTGTGTTATAAACATGTAAACTGACATGATTTATGTATATTCACTGCAGGAAATTTTCTTTGTATTTTTTAAAGGAAAAGCTTTTTAAGCAATTTATTTACATGCAGCAGTAAATCAATAAATGTGTTACCTTTATGAATAGATTTCAAAGTGTCCGTCTGACATAGGTATTAAAAGCCCATTATGTTCTGAAACTGTAACCTACCTTGAGCTTCTTACACAAGAAGTTCTTAATATAATCAGAGATGTTGACTGTAGTTACTAAAAATATTCTTGATACTGAGGGGGAATTTAATTTAATTATTTCAATTGAAAAAAGTATTTTTTTTTCATGGAATATCTGTAAATGGTTGAGGTTGCATTTATAGTTGTATAAAGTTTTTGGAAGCAAGTTTGTTCTTTGTAACTTTGTCTGAGTTTTGTGCATGTGTAAGTTGTATGCTTTAAAACACGAAGCTTTACTTTGTATTTTATGAATGGTTACTGCTCGTTCTTCTGTTCCCCCCCCCACCCCCATGTGTGTCTGTTTTTAATCTATGATTAGAAATCATATACAAAGCATACTGCACTATAATCTGTTTGAAGAGGGAAACTATTATCAAGAGCTTTTGTAATTCAGGACCCTCTCTCTGGCTCCACTCCCCATGAAAAGTGTCTTGTTTTCCATTTAAGAATGCAAAATGAAGCATTTTGATGTAACAAAACTAAAACATTTCTCTCTTAATACTCTATGAATTAAGATGCATCCTGTTACTGATTAGTTGTGATTGATCTGTTCGACTTCCCAGTAGTCACATGCAACAAAGGCATCTGCTGACCTGCTGTCCTGGGCAGTTTTTCTGTGCACATGTGCGTGGGTGCAGGTGTGCACCTGATTTGGTGGATGGATTCAACTTTTGCTCTGGTGAAAAAAGTTATTAGATTACTATCCTAAATGTATTGCTTGACTATTGTACCTTACACCTTCCCAGACTGCTTCCAAGAATGCCGTAGAAATGGTTATGGGATCACTTGCCAGCCAGCTACGTGATGTTGGATTGCTGTTCTCTTAGCACTAATCTAACTTTGTGTCAAACTTACCTATTTAGTTATCTTAGTTTTGTTGACTGTCTGTGACTGTCAGTATTTTAATCTGGGATGTTGGAATATTTTCATGCACATTTAATAGAAAGTGGTTATAGGAGGAGTAGTTTAGAAATATGTAAAAATTAGTTTGTTTCCTCTAATTTCTTTCAATCCTTACATATAAGAGCTATATTGTTCCACACATATATGTCCTAGGCTATAACATGTCTATCTCTACTCAGTATACTGATTCCTTGAATTATTATTGTGGAACTAATTTATTGGAAAAGGAAAATCAATCTTCAAATGTGTTATTATTCCTGGTGAAATGTTATGCATTTGTCAAAGACCATAATCTTCAAGGATCCAATTTATTATTCTTTTTTCCCTACGTCCTTGTAGTATTCTGGATTCCAAATCACAGATGTTGGTGTCTCTTTATTGTGTGTGTTAGTTCTTTATTGCGAAACAGGTTGCACAAGGTGAAGTAGAGCCATTATAGCAATTGTAAGTCCCTACATAGTAACAAGATCTGCTTTCATCTTGGGTATCACCTCATCTGTCAGACAAGATAGAGAAGAGATCAAGAGTCCTATGCGATGCTGAGCTGTGTTAACAAATCCCAGCTTGGAGTTAAAAGAAAGTGTAGTGTATGTATTCATAAATGTCTATATATACTTCAGAAAGTGATTTAGGAACAAGTACCAAAATACTGTGCCATCTGTACACTCTACAAACATCAAAGTGAAGAATTTTGTAAACATTCTATAAACCACAAGACATGCAGATTTCAACCTGTATTCAAGCTATACCAAAGTTTTTGCACAGATCTGCCAAAGTGAAAGAAAAACCTCAGGTATCTTTTGTAAAAGTAGCGAGCTGGTCACTAATCCCTCTCTTCACTGTTGTGAACACCAAAGATGCTTCATTTTATTTTAAATGTTTTTTCTCCCATACAATCTGGCAATTCTCCACAAGAACACTTTTCCAGAGTTGCGTAGATGAGCAGGTAGGTGTATTTTGCCTTACTCAGTCTGTAAAGAGTCTTTCCTCTAAAGCATTGTGCGTAGCACTGGGTAGAATGCCAAGGAACTGATTGCAAAGATATCTATAAAAGAAAAATACTGCTCTTGTAATTCTGTATTGATAACCTAAGCATTAGTGACTGCTGCACACTGTGTCTCATGAAATCACTGGATATGAAGTGTGAATACTCTTTTAAAATTTTATTGACTTCAATCTGACAGTTTTATTCTCACATTAGTAAATTGTCTCAAGAGTGCTGCCTTTTTCATGTGACATGTCTAGAAATTCAGTTATCATTAAGAGAACAAAGGCTACATTGCAGGCATACTCTAACCAGTAACTAAGGAAAATATCTCCAAGTGCCTGAAACTGCAGAGGAACCTGCATACCTAGCTACAGAATAACTGAAAATGCTTTCTTGTAAATATTTTAGTGTTGTTTACTGGGGCAAATGAAATTAGTTTCCTTATTCCATACACCCACCTCCCAGGATCCTGTGTTATGTGGTTTCTAAATGACAAATAAGGGTGTTTTTCATTGTTAGCATCAATTTGTGGCTGCAAAACAGGTTTCCTCATCTGATTCCTGTTGATTTTAATTTTTGACCATTCCTTGCATCTGTGGCCGCCAGTTGGGTATCTAAGCTCTGGTTCTTTCTAATGAACCAAATGCTGTAAGGTATGTCCCTATTTTCATGATGAAGGCTTAGCTCTTTTAAAAGTAGTGTCTTTGGGGGTTGTAGCAGCTTTCTTACCACTTATGCCATAGAAAGGTCTCCAGAAATCACAAAAATACTACTCCTGTTTTCCCTCCTTCCCGTTTTTCTGGGTACCAGTCTCTCCCAGCTGATGGCAGAGTACCACCTACAATGTTGTTAGTGGAGGAGGTAGAGCTTTCACCACACAGCTTCCTGCTATCTCTCAAAAGGTTTGTATTTCAATGTCAAGATAAAACTCAGTTCTTTTGTATGGCAGAAAGAGGTCGAAATGAAAATTATTATTTATTGTTATTGGTGGTGGCTGTTACTACAGCATAGCTCTAGGATTATGGTACAGATTCTCTGATACTAAATCAAAACTGATTTTCCAACCATTCATAGTGTTTATAGAGATTTTGATCTAGACATGGCCCGTACAAATGTAAAAACTTAGTAAACAATTGAAAAACAACTTCTCTGAAATCTCTGTGAAACTATGTATCTAAGACTTGAGCCTTGTGATTTGTATCCATTTTTAAGTACCACTGTTTTTTCCTTTTTTGTGTATATGGTTGGGGGTGGGGGGCAGTTGTTGGATTTTCTTTGTTTAGTGTTTATTTGGTGGTGGCTTTTGCGAAGCTGAGGAAAGAAGTTTCTCAATGGGGAAGAAATAATAGAAGAGTATTTCCTTTTTCTCAACTTGTTTGTGAAGACACAACAGGGAAAGTAAGGTTAAAAATAAGATATCGTTTCTTATTAAAGTGACAGTAAATGGGAAAGATGTTTTGTATATGTCTTTTGAACCAATAGGAAACATAAAGCAGGAAATGTTGCTTTGAGACAGCCTGTGGTACGTGTCTTATGAAATAAAAATTTTGCATAAAGTCTTTGTATTTGTTCTGACATTACAGAATTCTTCAATTTGAAACTAAAATAAGTAGCATATAGTAGTAATTTGTATATGCCAACGGTTTCAGTATTGAAGTATTGAAAAATTCTGACTGAAGTCAGAAAATGTAAGGTATATTTAGCAATTATTAGACTTTTCAGTAAGTTCAGAAACATACACAATCTTTTTTTCTTCTTTGAAGAAAAATGTTTTAAGAGATGCTTATTCATTTAAGGTTGCTGAGCATATTCATTCAGTATGCATGAGTTTTTCGTTTATGTGAAGGAATGGACAGGAATAGACATTTTGGAATGCAGGTCTTTTAAAAAATGATCAATTTCTGAATGTACTTACGTTGATGTAGTAATGGCAGTGATCTAAAGCATGCAGAGAGAGGGCTCTGTGTGTACACATTCCTGTGCATCTAGGGAGCAGTTATCCAATTTGTGAGTGTAACTAATTTCAAAATGTGTCTCTGGGGCAGCAATGTTCTTCTCTTCCACACTTGCAGGAGAAATTAGTTCGACTTCTCTGTAAACTGCAGTTCACTTTGAAGGCTTTGCTTGTTTTTTTGTGAGTTACTGCTAGTGCCAGAACTGCTGTGCAAAGAGGTGATCCTTCTCGAGTGCCTGAGTTGGTGTGAAAGCTTGCTTTTCAGGTGAAGTCTGCCACCTCAATGGTACTTGATACTATCCCAGGTTCAGTGGGCTATGCAAGCACCTCTTTATTTCCAAATACAGATTTAGGAATAACTTTGTGCTTAAAGAAAATTGAGGGTTCACTTACACCCTTTGCTAAATTGTTCACTGTGCTAGGTGATAAAAGGAGATCAGATCCCGGGCCTGTAATGCAAGGTGTATCCTTAGATCTTAGGAGTGCTCAGAGCGCCTACAAGTCTCTGGGTTATAGGCATGATGGACCCTTGTAGTTCTCTATTCACTCTAGCTGTGAGAGGGCAAAGAGTTTCATGAAGTTAAGATTTGATCAGAAGATTTATTTTGTAAGTGATTTTCTTCTTCTGTGTACTTGGATATTTGAAAGTCCTATCTGTTTCTTACAGAAATGTGTTTTCTTCAAAGATAAGCACACCGATTTAATATCGGCATGTCATAGACAGAAGTCATATTTATATATTGATTTTATATTAACATAATTTATATTATAGGGAAAGCTTTTTGAGATCTAAAGTGTCATAATGGTTTTAAAAATATATTATGAAAATAACATAGGTAAAGCAAATTGTTGTCCCTGGCCTTTCAAAAATAAATTGGATTGTGATCTCTGAATCAAGATTTCAAGGTTTGTTCATGTTATCTTACAGTATGTTCTTTCTTGCAGACCTTTGTAAATCCTATAACTGTATGTCATATATCATATCCTAAATCATTTAGCTACTGTGTGCTAGTATTGCAAAATGAGGAATACTCTGCTAATTCTAAGAATATTTTTACTCTATTTTTTAGCTGACAGAATAGATATAATTAAGAATGGACTGATTTCCTGGATGTATTTGAAAGTCTTTACACGAAACTAATAATTTTTTTTTTGTCAAAAAAAACCCCAAAAAAACAACTCTTAAGAGCTTTGTTGCTATTGTGTTTTGTTGGCAGAGATATGGTAGAGTAGAAGTCTCCACATCAGTGTAAAGTCCTGATGTAGAGGCTGCAGTTTGCAGATTTCTTTTACTAATGGAAATATTTAAGTCTGTAAGTAAAAATTTTCTTCTTCAGAGTCAACTTTAATGCCATCATTGTTATGGTTAAAATCTACCACGATTTCAAAATATTGTCAGACAGTATTGTTTACTTGGTAGCTTGAATTAATCCCTTGTCAAAGCAATGTTCACTTTGGAAACAGAAATTTTCAGTGTTTTCATAATTTCTTTACATTAGCTCAAGTACTTTTTTTGCAGTTTTAGCAAACTCTGAATGGCAGCAGAGCAGCAGGTATGGTCCTAACTAAAAAGTGCTGTGCAAGATGACATTGGTGATTTAGAGTTGGCTTCTTATTTACAAAATGTAGTGATAAATGTATTGGGTTGACACCCCCCACCCCCCCAAAAAAAAAAGTAAAAAAAAGTGAAGAACTGCTAATATGAAGGGATAAATTTACTTAACTTATGGGATTTTTTAATATTTTTTTTTGCAAAGAATTAACCTTTCTGTTTCCAATTTAACATTGAGGTTTCTCTGTGTTCACTTCTATTCACTTACATGGATCATCTTTTATCCTCTGTACATTAAGATACCCATAATAAAAGTAGGAGAAATTTTATTGATAAATTTTTCATTTTTCATTTTAAAAAAATAAATCTGGTAGAACACTTGATAGTAGAAGGTATAGTCAAATTTCTTGTGTGTCAATGTTGCATCTGGAGGGAATATTTAGCTCTAGAGTTACCTCCTGTAACCTGAAAGCTTTGCTTTTGTTCTTTAGAATATCTGGAAAAACAGATGTTTCTACAAAACATAAGATTTTTACCTTCTAATAAATTTTTACTGCTCTGCTATCTTGAATAATCCCTTAATGTTAGCTGATTGGAATATAAACTGCCTTTAATGTATGGCACATCTTGGAAGAAGGTCGTCCTAGGAACCCTTACTCCAAATTAAACTTTGTAAGAACAGGCACCATCCTGTTCTTTAGTTTAGGGGCAAACAGGAAATAATAACCACCTTTACTGCGAAGTCCTTTAACTGTAATATTCATTGGTAAATGTCTGTTCAATGGTCCTTCTGCTGAGATTTCCAGAAAAACTACAAAACATCTACAAAATATAATGGATTTCACAGTTCCTGTGATGTCTAGGAAAGTATTTGTTTTGTTTTAGTTTTGTTTTTTTCTTTTCTTCTATTACTCCTAGGGGTGGTCTGATGTAACTCTCATTACGAGAAACAATAAGTAAGGTTTACTTATTCAACTTCTTTATACCATCTTAGCTTTCTGTAGCACACTAAACTGAGGAGTCTTTGGGCTGTTTTGGAAGCTTTTCATGCCTTTGATTACCTCTGTTGTCTTTCTTTGTACAAGATGGTCTGATACCGTATTCACTTAGGGCCGCATTCAGCCAAAAATATTGGCAGACTCTGTGCCCTAAGTTGGATAGAAGATTAAGGCAGGCTTCCTAACTCATTCAGGTGGTTATAGCAAGAGAGAGGGTCAAGCACTATGCCTTACACACAAAGGAGCAAAGCAGAGAAATTTTCTGTGTTTGCTAGAGTTTGTGAGAATCATCCGTAATCTTTTAATTCATAACAATATTGCTCATTCTGGAATACCTGAAGCCATCGTATAGACAGTTGTTAAAGCTCAGTCTGTGGAACTGTCACATAGACACTGAATTTTTTATTTTTTTATAAGCAAAGTCATGTCCTGTATTTCAAATCACAGTCTTTTTAATGCTATTGTTCTAGTTCAGGAATTTTCACTGCTAAGAGTATTAGCTGTCTTCAGAGCTTTCACTTTTTTGCTTGCTTCAACAAAAGTTATATGAGTCTCGGCAAACTGAGGGACCTGGGGTTGTTCTGCCTGGAGAAGAGGAGGCTCGGGGCAGACCTCATTGCTCTCTACAACTATCTGAAAGGAGGTTGTAGTGAGGCAGGTGTTGGTCTCTTCTGCCGTGCCCATAGTGAAAGGATGAGAGGAAGCGGCTTTAAATTGCAGCAGGGGACATTCAGGTTGGACAATAGGAAAAATCACCCTTATAGTGAAGAAATTAAGTATTGGAATAGGTTGCCCAGGGAGGTGGTGGGGTCACCATCCCTGGAGGTGTTCAAGAGATGTCTGGATGTGGTGTTGGGTGATATGGTTTAGTGGTGATGTAGGTAGGTGGTTGGACTGGATGATCTTGAAGGTCTCTTCGAACCTCAATGATTCTATTCAATGATTCTAAGTCAAATACTACCAGGGGATGTACAGAGGGATACAGTAAAGCTGTGACCTGAGAAGAAGCTTCTTCCAGCCCACACTGTATGGATGTTGCTTCAGGATCCTAAGTACTACCTAGTGAGTCAGAAAATACTGCTTATGATGATCCTGAAAATCTCCAGGTTCACATCACTGATGTATATTTCTGAGATGTTGAAGTAGTAACATTTTGTGTGCGACTAATTCCCTGAGGTTAGCAGACTTAGGAAGTCACAGGACTGAGTTAAGTGTATTTTACGGTGTTAACACTAAACCTGTGGCAAGAAGAGAAACAAAGCAGTAAGACCTCTTTTTTTTATCACTATTTTTTTAAATTAATATTTAAATCATTTTATTAATTCCTACCTGGAGGGGGTAGAAATTCTGATAATTCTGATTCCTTTTTTTGTGTGTGTGTGTATGTGTGTGCATAGCTTGGATAATCCAGAAAATAGGTTTGTATATCTGGCTAATGTGATCCATATGAGAAATTAAGCTCCACAGGTATTTTGACATTTTAAATACAAGTGCTTTAAATGCTGATGCAGAAGTAGAAGGGTTGATAGTTTTGTTTGGTTTTTTGTTTTTCATTTTTCCTCTTCAAAAGAATCTACAATACTACGCATAATATTTTATACTTGAGGAACAGAAGGGAAATCAGTACTCTTGCTATTAGTAATTAGCAGTAAATAAAATAATATGGCAGAGTAAAACACTTGGAGGAAGTAAGACAAACGGATTGCACGGGATAAAGTGTGCTTGCAGTTTATGCAAAATGCTGCGAGATGAAAATCCTGATGCTTGAATTGAACTGAGAGTGAAAGAGAATAAAAAGATATAAGCACGTATAAATATCACCTTTGCCATATGAGAGATTGTCTGTATATAATGGAGGCCAGAGAAACAAGAGTTATCTAAACCAGTTCTTTACCTTGATGAAAAGAGTGATTGCTGGAATAATAACCCAGCAAAAGGTCAGTGAAATGAACACTGAGGAAACAGATGTTATAGCAATAATCTGTTGGGAGTTCAGAAGCTCTGAGTGTGAGCAATAATCCACTGGAAATGGTTGAGAAAAAAACTGTAAATGTATTACAGCACTCACTACAGAACTGCACACAGGTTTCCCAGTTATTCTCTCAAGTGTTGCCAAAATTTAGCTGTATAATACCTGTTGTATAAGGTATGTTTCAATTTGATAATGAACTGTTTGTTTATCTAAATCACCCAAATAAAGAATGCTGTGCTAAGTGTCAACTGGTGAACTAGTTTCATGATGTGGTAGAGCGATGTCTCATTACTGTACATTACAGCTGTAAGTAAGGAAAAAACCCAATATGCAGATTATGTGTAAGTGGTATTTTTATTTTGAAGTTTTCAGAGTTTTTTCCAAGTTGCATATTTGAGTGTTTGGTCCTCTGTAACTAGGACAATTGAGGTAAGTTGCACAAATTTATAACAGCTTAAAATTTTGCTTTGAAATTATTTCATTATTCGATCAGGACTGGAGACCTAGGCTTCAAGGTTAATAACATGCAGACCCTAAAACTGAGCCCAAATGTGCTACAATACTGGATTTTCATCTGTTTTAGATGAACTACTGTTCAGGTAGACCCCAACCTATACTGAATCAAAGGGTTGTTCTTTCCCAGATGCAAGACTCCACACTTGGCCTTGTTGTATTTCATTGTTTCTCCCTGCCCAACTCTTCAGCTTGTCCAGGTCTCGTTGAATGGCAGCACAACCCTCTGGTGTGTCAGCCACCCCTCCCAGATTTGTGTCATCAGCAAACTTGCTGAGGGTACACTCTGTTCCCTCATCCAGGTCATTGATGAAAATATTGAATAGTACAGGTCCCAGTACCGACCCCTGAGGGACTCCACTAGTCACAGACCTCCAACTAGATTCCATCCCATTGACCACAATTCTCTGACTTCTTCCTTTCAACCAGTTCACAATCCACCTCACTACCCGATCCTTCAGACCAGACTTACTCAGTTTAGCTGCGAGGATACTGTGGGAGACAGTATCAAATACCTTGCTGAAATCAAGATAAACCACATCTACTGCTCTACTATCATCTACTCATCTATTTTCTTAACATGCTTGCTTTAAGTTTACTGATACTTTATTGCACAGAAAAATAGTGTGTAAGAACCTGTTCTTACCTTCATTGAGAAGAAGCAGTATTTTTAACTGGTGCTTAATAATAATTTGAATTGCTTTGTGAAATTCCTTTTTTTCCCTATAAATTTCCATTCTTTTGAAGACCCTTTTTTTTACATTCTTAGTGAATATTATTTCAGATTGCTTTCTATTTTCAGAAACTGCATAGAGTCATGAAGCTCTACTTAACAGTGCCTATAATCTGATCTACATACCATAATTTCTGTATAAGAGAGGAAAAGTTCCAATAACTAGTTGAAACAGCCCAAGCCTTTTAACAGTACACTTCTTGACATATATTCTGAGTTAAATGATCATGAGGTCAAAAGTATAAATTGGTTTAGTTTGCAGAGAGGTTGTTACTTAGACACATAACCATTTTTGTATGGTAATGTGGCAATTTGTTATTGTACGTTAACCTGGTATTTCTCTATTTTAAAAGTCTAGTGAATGCTTGATAGTTTGAAATATATTTACATAAACTATTATGGGTCAAATTCATGAATGTTCTTTCCGAGTTTGTAATGAGACACAAAAATAATCTAAATAAAAGAGATTCTTAGTATGATACTAGAGGAATATGACTGTGAAATGTGTCATGAGAAATGGAACAAAAAGAGAACAAGATAGTGTTTTCTCTGAGAGAGATTTTTAAAAAACAAACAACCTTCCTTATCAGGCGAACATCTTTTCTTGTTTCTTCTCTGACTCAATCCTAACTCTAATGAGGTGACCTAGGAAAAAAGATCATCAGTGGAGAAACCAATTAAGAATTTAGTAAAAACTGTATTAATTTCTGATGTGAGATGGGGAAGACATGTATGTTATTTCAGTCGATAAGACAGAGGGATTTGCTGAGTTATAAGTAAAGAAATAGGGCCAAGGCATGGCACAGAGCACTAGCAGCCAGTTCACCATACTGCTATACAGTAAGCAACGTAAAGAACACGGTGTTGCTTATGCTAGCTACCACTCTCTTAAACAGTGCATGAACAAAATTCAGGATTTGTGAGTATTAAGCAACCATTCCAAGTTTGTTTGTAAGTGGCTGCACTGTTTTGAGGGCTTGGAGAGCTTGGCACATGATGTATCAGTTAGTTTTGGAGGCAGAGAATGGTGTCTGACCATAATTTATTTATTAGTGTAGATACAGGTTAAACCAGTGACTGCAAATGAAGTAGTTAAGTCGTTCATCTTTGCTAGCTAATGGTGAATTTATGTACTTCTTATTACAGCTCGGTTCACACAATGTAAATTCTGATTTCTTTAAAATGAATCTAAAGTTCTTGGCCAGGACTCACACTTCCCTGTAAATTTAGCTTGTAATTCTTGAAAGTTGTTGCTCACAGTGTTAAGAACTTACGCAATCTGTAGTAACAGAGAGAATAAGAAAAGCTAGGTATAGAATATTTTTAAAGTGATGATCAATAGCACAAAAAATAATTACTATTTTAAGAGTTATGCAATTATAAGGTATTGCTCAAATACTATAATGTCGTAAATATTGATAGAACAGTAATTTATTTTAAGAATAAGGCAGTCTGAAAGATATTGCAAAATGACTAAATAATATCAGAAAACTTGAGTTACTTGACAATTTTCCAGAAGCTCTCTTGAAAAAAAGAATTGCTGAAGTGATGATGTCTTCTCCTCTCGATGCCTGGTGTTCCAGCACAGCTAAAAGAGTACATTTATCTCCCTACACCTCATTTGAGTGAGTCCCTTACTAATGCTGACATCTGTTCAAATCTTAATTACCACATTACCACAAACAGTCCCTTGTCAAATCTAAGCTAATTTTAAAATAGCTCAAAAACAGAAGTGCAAAATGTGTCTCTGTGTAATACAATGATGTTTTATTAATAAAGTAAATGGATAAAACATTTGCATAATATTAAAATCATCAAGAATACAAAGCTTTTTATTCATTTTTTTTTATATTTATGTCATGAAAATCTGTATTGATGATTTTTCTATATATAAAAAGTGACTGAAATGCATCGTGCTTGCAAGGATGATCCATAATCTTCCAAGAGAAACTTTTTTATATGATACACAATACTTTCCTAGCTATGTGACACCTTTCACAGAACAACTGCAAACATTATTATTAAAAAAGAAAAAAATTAAAACACCAAGACTGAAGTACCTAAATATTGAGCACATTATCCAGTGTTTGAAATGAGTATTTGAGTAGCAGAACCAGGATGTTAGGATATTTGCTGTCATCCAACAGTTAGTCAATGGTCTTTCTTCCTTGGTGCACATGTTTTCAGCGGCATTGAAAGACCTTTAAAGATCATTACCAGGTGTGTGCAGCTCCTTAAAGGTCATTGCCAGATGTGTGCAGATGTGCCTGCCAAACGTTATCAGACTGCTTATCTCAATGATATTGTTCAAGCCTTTGCAAAATCTCGTGGCCTTTAACCATCAGGTGAAGTGGCAAAATTTTCACAATCAAAATCACAGCAAAAGGCAAAATTTGCCCCTTAGGGTATATAATTGGATTGTAGGGCTTTCAGGTACACATAACCCTGGATCAGTTGTAAAAGAGATGTAAAGCATCTCAAAGACGTGTTATTCAGGCTCAGGGTACTCTCTGCCATACTGCTCATCTACTTGCAACTAAACAAAACCAAAACATGTGAAATGGGCAGGGAAAAAGTATGTATGTATCTCTATCTGGACATTCCTGCCTGGGCATTTAGAGCTTGATTACCAAGGCTAGTATCCAGAATGTGCTTTTTAAGTATCATCTCACCCCAGCTGTTGGCAAAATAAGAGCTGCATCTGAAACTTATAAATTCCCCTTACTCTATGGGTCATTGCTTTAGGGGAAGGTTTTGAGGCAAAATCTACCAAATTGGATTTGAGACCTTGATAATCCTTAGGGTTTTCCTTCGGTACTGCTCATCTGTGCAAAGGGACTTTATTCACAGTTCTGTCAAACCTACAAATACAAAAAATTACTTTGTAGACTACAACTGTATAAAATGTCAGTTAGTCATTCTTGTATCAAGTTGACTGAAACTGCAGAGCAGACTGTGAAGTTGGTTGGTTGTTTTTGAAGGGGTATTCTGAGGTGTTGAAGGAACACAAGAGAAGCAAGCACTTCTAGCCAGTGAGCTGAGAGAGTACATGTTGAAACACTCTAAAAAATGTCTGACCTGGCCAGAAGCTGACTTGTGGTTCATAAACCTCTGAGTATAGGGAAAGGAAGATGTAAAGTATTTGCTCCTTCCCTGTCCGAATGACCCCTGTAAATACAGAAAACCAGTGGTCATATAGAAAACTAGCAATGTTGTTACTTCTATGCATCATGTCATTTTATGCTTCTCCAGTTAAAACGCAGCTGTCTCATCTAGACAGATTGCTGTAGTGATCTAGATGAGGTTCAGAGTACTTACAACGTGGGGATCTAAAAGTTTGAGAGACAGGGGATTTCATCTCTGTTCTTTAAGTTACTGTGAATTTGTAAAAAGTAATTACCATTTAGATACTTTTCTCCTGTTGTTCTTGGTGGATTATATGATTGTGGTAATCAAGAGGAGGACAATGTTGTAAATCAATGTTAGTGACATAATCTATCAGAATTGTTCACTTAGTATCTGTGCCTTAGGACCTCAAGCCACCACAGTATGTTAACTTCTTTGATTTTAAGCATGTGAATACTCTTACTGACTTTTCTGATAATTTAATATTTCCTCGTAAATACATTCAATTTGATAATTCAATTTCCTCATAAATACATTCTGTATCTTGCCATTGGGTAGGCTTCTAAATCCAGGCTTATATGATACAACTATCTTGGGGGGGTCCTTTTTGCGAAAATAGTGAAAAGTAAATATGGTTCTAAGATACCGTAAATAAGTAAATAGAGATAAGATTTTTATGCAGGTCTAAACATATAACATGCTGTACCAACACTGAAGATTGTGCCCTGTGATTGCAGAAACTTTATTTCCCCAAAATGCAAGTTTTAATCGTTGTCCTTTAATTTAAATGTTAAGCACAAATGGAGTGTTATGTTGCCTTCCATGCTTATGCATACACTTGCATGTAGTTTGCAAGCTGAGAATACTCATACATTCCTATAAAGATTTAAGTGAAAAATATCTTCAGGTAAGCTTGTAAAAAAAAAAGGAAAATCTAAACTTAGGTTTTAAATTTTCAATTCTCTACGATATGTTTTAACTTCATCTAATACGTGACTGTTAGAAGACTCAGTTGATGATATTTTCTTTGAAGGTTTTTAAAACTGAGATAATGTCTTTCGATAGGTCTAATGAATGTTGGTATTTGGATGATCAATTGTGTATTGCGAATGAGTTTATCTGTTTATCTGCTGGCCTGTCATACATCAATAACAGTGATTTTTTTTCAAATATTTTTTTTTGTAATGCCTTTTGTGAATAAAAAACTGTAAGAATCTTTGAAAGTTTTGAATTAGACAAATTAGTGAGCTGAAATATCAAATAATGCCTTCTTCCTAAAAATTATGTTCTCTTGAGGTGTTAGGAGTATGAAATTATGGCTAAAGCAGGCAGCTGAGTTTGCTATTTTCTCATCTCTGTACTATCAGAAAAAAAAAAAGAACGTTCTATTAATTTTCCAAAACTTTTGAGTGTATTGAGCATCAATGGCTTATAAAGAGCTTAAGGAGTGGGAATCTGCTGAACACAAGGTGATATGTCTCAAATAGCTTTTTTTATGCTAGAAGAACAGCAAACAAATGTCTGCTTTTTTTTTCTTTCCATGTATTTTTGTTATTAACTTATGTCTGTGATCCTATGAAGGCTAGATTCCTACCTCCAAAACCAACATAAAACTTCCCTCTCTACCCCTCCAAATAAAAGGACTGAAGGATGAGGCATGTAAGAGAAACAATTATCCTTACCGTTGGGGAGCCTGATCCATGTTCAGTTTAACTACTGTGTTCTTTGGCTCAAATTACTCTGCTGTAGATTACATGTGTAAAAATGATACCAGGGTGCTGAGAAGTTTCTGGGTTAGTGTATTCTGTTACCTCTAGTGATGAATTTTGTTTTATTGTTTGTTTATTCTATCACAGTTTAAACACCATAGTACATCATCAGTTGAGTTAGCTGAATTCTCTTCTAGTGCAGAATGACTTACCCACAACTAATGAGTTATATCTGTGAGGCTCCATCAAAAGCAGCTGATGCTTAGAGTCCATTTTGGATTACCAAACTTTTATTATGCATAATTGCGTGATAGCAAAAAGTCCAATGACCTCTCTAACACACAGCTGGCACACAGTTTTCACATTTAAACACAGTGGATTTTTGATAGCCGGTGGAAACAGAGTGTTCAGTGATGCATAGTTTAAGAGTTTAAATTTTCTAACGGTTATCCAGGTAATTGCATGCTTTTGCCTGTTAGAAGCAAGTGAATGAGGGAAGAATCAGGGAATGCTGTTCAAAATCGTTTTCTAATTGTTGAGCCAACTACCTCAAAATATACCAACAGCTCTCAATCCCTTCTAATTTCTGTCACCTTGCATCTGCTTTCTTAGTCCCCTCAAGAGCATTTAAGAACAACAACACTTTTTATCAGTCACAGCTTGCTGTCTCTATCAGAAGGGCTAAGATCAATACCATGTACTCTACCTCCAGAGGAGATCAGTGCATTTTAGGCTTAAAAATTAGTGTATCATCAGCATTTCTATTTTAGAAATGGTAATACAAGCCTGCAGCACTAAAGACCTTGCTGAAGGCTTACACACTTGAAACCAGCAGCAAGTCTGTTGCTGTAATTGGAGTGTGATGTTGCTGATTGCTATGCCTGTTGGGTGGGTTGCTTTAAATGTGTGCTTCCTTTTCCATCTTTTCATCTGTCAATCTCTCAGAAGTTTGGATGGGCTTTAAAAACAAAGGGGGATTCAGGAAACACATAGATGATATTCAGTGACTTTTGATGCATTAAAAAGAAGGTCAAGTTCTGAAACAGAAAACAGCGCTCTAGCTTTTCTTTTCCAGCAGTGAAATATTTCAGTCTCCCGATCCTATTTACTTCTACAAATACCATATAAAATGTCATATCACTATATTGTGAAATGCAGTCTATATGTGACAGCAACTTACTGATTAATTACTTTTTCATCTGCAGTGATCCAATTGCCAAAATTGAAGATGTGCGAAGTCAGGTTCTGGATATATCTAGTTTTCAAGATTGACTACCCAAATGTTTACTGAAATGGGTAGAACTGATCATTGCAGTCCCTAGAACAATAGCAGACTGCTTTCCTGAGGAGCAAGCACTTTCTCAGGAGCTTGTCTTGGATCAGTTGCATTTTCCGATAGGTCCTAAAAATTAGAATGCCTAAATAGTAAATAGTAAAGTTTGCTATTCCACTAAGAAAAGTGCACAGTAGTTGTAGGGTCTGCACAGGTTATAGGTAGATAAATTTACTATGTTTTCAAGTATGATGCATCTCCTTGGTCACAACTGTCCTGTAGAGGTGTCCTCAGTTGGTAGAAGTGCTTATGTTGACTCAGTTCATTGATTTCTGAGACAGTGTCTGTACAGGGGTATCAAATATATCTTGCTTCTCCTTCTCTGGTGATGTTCACTTCTATGTACCGTACTGAAAACACTGCCTGATTTTAGTCCTGGCAATGATCTGTTTACTGTAAATTTATGTTGATATCTAAGCTAATGTAACAGCACACACATACCCATATCCTATCCAGCCATGGAGCTTGTGTTACTGGAATTACATTTCTGAAATGGCTGCTCACGCAGTATTGCATACTGCAAGAGTTTGAATTAAGAATGATTCAAACTAATCTTTTGTTTTTTGACTGTTACCTTGATTTGATACCACCTGCCCATATTTATCACTGCTCCATGTTGGGCTTCTTTTTTAGATGTATTTGTGACCTTTCTTTCCAATTCAGTGCTTATCTAGCATTGGTGGAGTCAGATACTCAGTCTCTTAATTTTCTTCTAATTCTCATTCTTTGCTGAAGGGGAATGTGTATTCATTTATCACAGAAGCACAGTCCTCTTTGTCTTCTCCAGTGAGTATTGCTTTTCTTTGAATACAGAGAATGTGCATTCTAAGTTCTTGTTCACTGATGGGATCATATTTTTTGCTTGAATATGTTAATTGGAGCCCATCTGCTGTCCTTCACATTTTCTGAGCATCTACCTACCTGTGCACATGCATAATTGTAATTTATGGATGCACATAAATATATACACACCTATGTTTTTTACCAGTTTTTCCATCCTATGAATTTCATCTTGGCTTTGCCACTGTGTTTTGGTTGACTGACTCTGATCTTGTCACCCTTAGCACTTCTTTTTAGCCTGTAAACATCATTGTTGCCCATGCATAGATATAGACAGAAATCTTCCATGAATTCAGATTATTTTTATCTAATGGAGCATCTATTTATTATTGCTGTTTATGATTTTTTTTTGTCTGTCCTTAAAAGCAGGACTGTCTTTTCTTGTATCTCTGAAAGATGTGCATCTTTGACATTGCAATAAACAAATAGCCTCAGGTTGGAAACCAGCATGAGATTCATATCCCAAGAAAAAATTTTTCACCCTGTTAGGAATCAGATTCCTATTTGCTGCTTATCAAATACTAAGTAAAGTGCTGATCTTCCATGAAATTGTTCAATAAACATATTTCTTGAAAGAAAAGATGAGATTATATTTTTTAGAATATTCTTAGTAATGTAATAGTGACACTGTCATTTCACTTGTTTTGGCAAAAGAATCAATTTTTAATGTCTCTTGGTGATGGAGATACCTGGTTTTCAGTTTAGATGAAATGCAGCTTTGTTTTTTTTACCTCTGAGAAAACATCCTGCATTACATAACCAAAATTGATTAGCTCTGTAGTCTCTTTCCATATGTAGAACGGCAGTTTTAAGTCATTATTATTAACACTAATCACTAAATGGTTAACTCTTACTAAGTGTAAAAACATTTAAATAAAACGAGAGAAGTGGCTTAGGTAAAAACCACATTTACTTAGGTAAAAATATGTACAATGAAGCATTTTTGCATGCAATATTTTTCTCCCACCTACAAATATAGATAAAATTTTTGATTACTACAGTACATACATTTTATTCCATGTAATGTATAATAGAATTACTAGTAAGGGAAGCATTTGTTGCATTTAGCTTATTGTGATCACTGTTCAACTTTCTATAGCTTTTTCAATGTGCGAACAGCAGCATCCAAATAATGTTCTTTTCATTTCATTAGTAAAATGAGGAGACATTTATGTTAAAATGTAAATAGTTTGCTAGAACAGCATCACTGCCTGGGCATAATAAATTAAATAATATGCAAACATTTTTGTTTTTTATGCTTTTCTGAATCATAGGAAATCTTTTCTGAAATCTATTTTACTCTTGAGTGTATTTTCTTTTCATATAAGAATCCAAGTAATGGAGTTTTTGCTGTTTTGCTGTTAAATTTGGCCATGATAAATCATTTTTGCATCCTATACAGACGCTGTCAGTTGTCTGTGCTAAAAACTACTCCTTGCACTACTCCTTACTGACTCTATTATTTCCCAATGCCTGACACTCTACATACTAAAAATTACAAGAATGTTTCTGGAGTCGTCAGCATTGCATAAGTTCATATAGCGTAGCTTCCTCCTTCTGTGTCCAAGGTATTCTGTCTCACGGGAAGTCACAAGATACTTTTCAACAGTTCAGAATGGATGAAGAGGGTTTTTCTTTCCAGCCTGGAGGTAATGCACGCTCTTTTCAAGATAATTTTGATGCTTGTCTGTGTCCTTAAGCATGTGATCACTCATAGCTCTACTTCACTTGAGAAACTGAATTTGTCCATCACAGCAAGCATTTCTCTTCCTCTGCTGAGAGTGACTTTGCAAGCATACTCCACTGAGCATAAATGCAGTAAATCCCAAATGAGCCTTAGGAACCTTTCCTTCTGATCTGTGACTTCCACTAATCTGTTTTTCTGATGTTCAGAACATTTTTTTGTCACAGTATGTTTTCCTTCATGGGAAGAAGTACTCAATTCTGGATGTAAACTTACATTTATGAGTTCAGGGAGTAGCAACTCATAACTTCTTTTGGACTTCATATATATAGAAAATTTACTTGTGCATAACAGTGTGGAATGCTGCAATGGATGGCTACAAGCTCTACAGGAGGAATAGGCAGGGTAGAAAGGGCGGTGGGGTGGCGCTCTGTATTACGGAGTGTTTCGACTGTATGGAGATTGATAAGCGTGATAAGCCAGTTGAATGTTTATGGATAAAGTTGAGGAAGGCGAACAAAGCAGATATCCTGCTGGGAGTCTACTACAGGCCACCTGACCAAGACAAAGAGGTCGATGAACTGTTCTGTAGGCAACTGGCAGAAGCTGCAAAGTCGCAGGCCCTTGTTCCTGTGGGGGGCTTCAACTTACCAGACATCTGCTGGAAATATAACACAGCAGAGGGAAAACAATCCAAGAAGTTCCTAGAGTGCGTGGAAGATAACTTCTTGACTCAGCTGATAAGTGAGCCCACCAGAGAAGGTGCCTTGTTAGACCTGTTATTCACAAACAGGGAAGGACTGGTAGGCGATGTGGTGGTCGGAGGCCGTCTTGGGCTGAGCGATCATGAAATGATACAGTTCTCGATCCTTAGCCAAGTTAGGAGGGGGGGCAGCAAAACTCTCACCATGGACTTCCGAAGGGCAGACTTCAACCTGTTTAAAACACTGGTTGAGAAAGTCCCTTGGGGAACAGTCCTACAGGGCAAAGGGGTTCAGGAAGGATGGACTCTTTTCAAGAAAAAACTGTTAGAGATGCAGGAGCAGGCTGTCCCCATGTGTCGTAAGACAAACTGGCGGGGAAAGCGACCATCATGGTTGAACAGGGAGCTCCTGCTGGGACTTAGGAGAAAGAAGAGAGTCTACCGCCTTTGGAAGAAGGGGCAGGCTACTCAGGAAGAGTATAGGGATTTAGTTCGGCTGTGTAGGAAGAATATTAGGGAGGCAAAAGCTCAGCTAGAACTCAGCCTGGCCACTGCTGCAAGAGATAATAAGAAGAGTTTTTATAAATATATTAACAATAAAAAAAGATGCAGAGAGAATCACATTGGATGTGAAAGGGAACATTGTTACCAAGGATGAGGAAAAAGCTGAGGTACTTAATGCCTTCTTTGCTTTGATCTTTAACGGCCAGACCAGTTCTCCTCATGGTATTCAATTCCCTGAGCTGGAAGATTGGGGTGGAGATCAGAATAGACCCCTCGTAATCCAGGAAATAGTTTTCTTTCCTACAAAGGGTTTTGATAGCTGTTTTGGGAGTTTTCTTTTTAATTCTATGAGATTTATGAATGGACAGACACAGCAGTCATACTGTAAGCATATACAGGAGGAAATGGCAGAAGGAAGAAACACTAGGATTCCTTTCATTGAAATATAACAACTTCATAGGTGTTGTAAGGAAAAAAAAAGTCATTTAAAATTCCAGTATCATGTTGGAGTATAAATGTATCTCTTAAGTAATTGAAAATTACAATTAAAAGTTGTGACAAAGTGTATTCCTTTTCTTAAAGGAAAAGTTCTGTGTGTAAGTTTTTGTCTTTTAACTTTTTACATAAGACATCCCTAGTTTGAAAGCAAATTTCCATTGCAATTCATTTTTCAGATAGCTTTCTAATAGGAGGCCATGAGTTTGCTGCCGATTAATGGTATATGATTTTTTGTTTACAAGTTTCCTCTTATAATGAATTTATTAAACCTGAGTTTTAGGTAAACTGATACCTTGCTGAAGAAAACTGTTTTTTAATTATTTCTCCTGCTCATTTTGATATAATAGCTTTACCATGCTATTATTTGTCAGCTGTTTTCTGGGGTTGAGTTACCCCAGGAAATCTTCAGTGTACTCAGACCCAAATGAGCAAGTTACCACATGTCTGTTCAACTCTGAGATCCTGAGAACCCTGATTGATGCAGAATTGGGTCTTTGTTTCAAGCGTGCGAATCTGCTCTAACTCAGTATTTCCTTAGAGAGATGTTTGTATTTAAGAAGTTACATACTGATGTGTCATTACTTTGATTTTTCTTAAGTATTCTAATACATACGTATTAGAATCATAGAATCATTGAATGGTTTGGGTTGGAAGTGACCTTAAAGATCATCTAGTTCCAAGCCCCCTGCCATGGGCAGGGACACCTCCCACTAGACCAGGTTCTCAAAGCCCCATCCAGCCTGGCCTTGAACACTGCCAAGGAGAGGGAAGCCACAACTCCTCTGGGCAACTTGTGCCAGTGTCTTATTTGTTTAAGTGTCTTATCTTATTTAAGATGCTGGATTAGCATGGAGTTTGGGTTTTGAAGATTACAGCTTTCCAGTAAAATCTTTAACAATAGTGAGACCAGAAAGTGTGAACTATGTTTAGGTGAGCGGGGATCAAGTAAGTCTCTGAACTGTTAAAAGATATCAAAGCTGATCAGAGATTTTGGGAGTTTTTAGATCTGGAGTTTTTTGTTAGGGCCAGATTTCATTATTAACAAAGTTATGTGTCCCAATTTTGGTTATTTTAGATTGTGCAGATCTATAATTTCTCAACTGACATAAATGGATTTAATGCCATGAGAAGTGCAGAAAGTGACTGCGAAACTGAAAATCTTTGACTGCCTGTACTTT
>VZRW01001896.1:9754-43299 GCA_013398125.1 Aegotheles bennettii | reverse complement strand
CCCCCCATTTTTTTTTTAGTGTTGTTATTGGTAGGACTGAAAGTCCAAGTAAGCAAAAATCAAGTAAAGGCTTCATCCTCCTGAAAAGCTGCACATTAACTCCATTGCCTATAAATTTTAATTAGGGTAGGTGCAGTTGTCATGCTGATGCACATGGGTAATGCTCCAGAGACCATGGCAGGTTTTGGTTAGAGTTTGGCTCGCTGTCCATGGTGTTGTATGGGAGTGTGGGGAGGGAGGAAGGGTGTGAGGTTCCTGTATCAGACAGGCAAGCAGCCCCCTTGGGGACAGGCACTCTGATATTGTGGCATAGAGATGACCATGCTAAAAAATTGAAAAAGCTGCCTGTGCAAGGGGATTTGAAGAGAAGAGATGTAACTGTGGTGGTGTGTGCTGCACATCAGCCTGGCACAAGTGCTGAGACGCTCGGGGTGCTCTGGGCAAAGACACTCTTCAAGGTGGCCCACACAGGAAGCAGCAAGGGTCAGTTGCTTTCAGTGCTTCATATTATATCATATATGGCACATCAGTTCAGGAACACTTATCTCTCAAGAAGAAATATTGGTCCATGTTGTATACAGAGTAGCACAGGAAGTTGCTTACTACTGCCAAGATAGTCTTTCTCCCATCTAGTTTTTTGAAGAATGAATGCTCCCAAAATCTCCCACTTGTCCTTGCTAATCTACTATCTCATGTCATTAATTTTCTTGATTTGTTTAAAACTATTTTGTATTCTTCTGCTGGATCACAGAGTTTTTGCATTGCCTGCAAATTTAATGAGTCATAAATGAAAGCAGTAATTATCATGGTGTCTTATTTGATAAGTAACCATTTGCAATGAGTTTTAAGGTATGTTTCCCATGGTCTATGCCTGAAAGAGTTTGTTTAATTAATTAATTTAATTAATTAATTGCCCACATCATTTCTTTAAAGGTGGTTCCCAACACAGAACTTGTTTGGCAGTTGTTTTCAGGTGTGTCCCCTATCAAACACGTAGCTGGGTAGCTGAAGCTTCCCATTCACACTAAATCTGGGATTTTTGATGCTTCTGTTTAATCATTTCAAAAGAAACTCACCCATACTACCTTTGAATTGTATGTATGTACTTAATATGTTGCCAACTAAATAGCCTTGATAGAAAGAACGAACATGTAGCACATTCGTAGGACAGGCAAAGGTTATTTTTTCAGACTGTTGCTGCTTCAAATTTCTATAGTCTTTGAAGATTTATTTTTAATGCTAGCTTGTTGAAAACATACTAATGAAAAATCTGAATATTTAAAAATATTCCATCTGTAGGGTAGATGTGGAAAACAGTTCAAAAAGAATTTCAGTGTTACACTATAAATTATCCCTGAATAAAGGTTTTATTTAATTTGAACACTTTTATTTCCTTGTAATACTTCATATGAAAAGTATATCTTTATATTGTAGTGGGGATGCTCAAGTAAAACATCTGTTTCCTGAAATCCAGGCAAATCAGAAGTCCGGCATTAGTCTAATTTGTTAAATGGAAAACTGTATGACTGTTGGTTTTATGATAAGCCCATATTCCATGATTTAATCCTCTTTTCTATAAATGCTCTCTCTCTCTCTCAAAACTGAAGCAACAAATTATGTAATAAACCACTAAAAAAAAGAAACTTCAGAAAAGACTGAAATATGCTTTTGAGAATTTATTCCAGCTACTTTTCTTTCAACAAATGTTCTTAATAAAAGCCTAATCTGCATTGTTCCTTTTTATTGTCCTTTGCTTTTTCTCTCAAAGCTAAATGTGCCAGACATTGTAATGAATTCATTATACATAGATGTCAAAATTAACTTCGGCTCTCCACATTTGCTAACAGGTAATGAACTAGAACAATTGACAATCTATGCAGATTTCTTACTGTGAAGGCAGTTTCTTTAATTTGAACAGATGACCTGAGTACAGGGTCCATTAGCATAACCATAGAGGGTGTGCAAGGAGTATTTAGCAAGAGGACTTTCTTAGTATTTTTCCTTTTCCTTATTTTGACAGAAATAGATGACATTTGATTTTGCAGTTATTTTGAGCAAAGAATACTTTTTCCAAGGACAGTGTTTCACCTAACAGAAAACCCAGAATCTTGACACTAAAATCTAGAAATATGAATTTTTCATGTGGAATGTATTTACTGGTATCTTGTATAATGATCATCCCACAATATACCACAAATAAATTGCTTATTGAGTTAAAATAGGAAGGACAAACTGGTGAGCACAGGGATCAGATGTGGAGTGTGACACTGTCTTTTAAATTTAATTTTGTAGCCAAATTATAGTTGACTCATTTGCACCCTTCCCAAGCATTACTTCCCTCAATTTTAACCTGCAGGATCTTCATAATTTTATATTTCCTTTTGATTGTTACAAGTATAAGGATTTTCATCTCATGATTCCTATTTCATCTATCCAATTTTATCCTGTTGAGATTAAATACAATTTTATAAATAGCAATGAAAATACCTGGAGTCATATTTTACACTCGAAGGCTCAAAATTTGGTGTGTCTGAATTGCACACTGAAATGATGATAAACATGGCTATTAGGATAATTTGTTGAGTGCTAACAATATGACATAAAACCGGAAGACATGGCCCATGTTGTAAAACAGCTTGTAAGGGTTAATTGCTGCCTCTGGCTTAGCAGGACTGCAAAGAAAAAAACCTACAATTGACAGTTTGTAGTTAAAAGTCTCCTCGGGTGGTAGGTGTCAGGATTTTGTGTAAGTGTCTGGGTAGCACAAAGACAAGTAGAGAAAAAAAAGAAAGAATTGGAAGGGAAAAAACCCAACATAACCACACCTGAAGGATTGTGGCATTTCTACGCTAAGCCCTATATGGTATTTGCCTTGTTTCTAGGTGCCCTACATGATTTCCTGACCTCTGCCTCTAAGTTGTCATACTGCATCCATGGCCTTGCCCTTTTTATAAGTTTAACTAGGAAAGCAAAACAATGAAAGCAAGTCAATACATTTTACTTTCCATGCTGTATAAATGCCAGGGCTGTGGGTGGCAGCCTGTCCGTGCTAAACTCAAAGTTTTGCTGTCCCAGAAGAGGAGAAAAAAGGAGTCTGTCTTTGCTGTCCTATATAAGGACATTTGCTAAATGAGGGTAAGTGACTACATTGTAAAGTAAAGCTGAAAATCATTAAAGCAAGAAAAACTGGGTGTCTTCAATTAGTTCCTTTTTTAATGGAGTACTAGTGTAGAAAATAATGAAAGAGGATCTAGTTCACTAATGCAAGCATGAAACTTATTTCTGAAGACATCTTGATAAACGATGACTTTCTTCACTTCTTAAGAAGTGCTACCTGGGGGAAAAATGGCCATTCCTTCATAAGCAAGCATATTTGGAGGCTGATGAAATGTGTTTTAAACTGAAAGCAAAAAAAATCCATAAAGCCACAATTTAAATCCACTAAACTAAATCTCCCGTTATTCAACTTTTTCTCACATTCCTTTGACCTGTTGTTCTTCTCACATAAGATTTCAAATGGTCTCTGTGCTCTCTCTGCTGGCTCCTGAAGGCTTGTTTGCACCCAGCAACTAATTCCAAGGTTTCCAGTTCTTCCCCTTTCTTGCCTGCATGAAGCAATAAAGCTGTGCAGATATCCATGTTAGGTCAAAATTCAAAAGGAACAAAGCCTTTGCTTGCATCAATTACTGCCCTACATTTGCATTCCTTTACTCTCCAGAGCTGTTCTTTTTTATCAATTTATTCCTGATTTCAGAATTTCCTGCATATACTGGAACAACAAAAAACATTTCTATTTATTAAACAAAACCTAAAATTACATGTGCTAATGTGCTATAGATGGAATGCCTGAAAAAAATTATCAGATGTATTTTTTTCTATTCCTAACTCTCATTTCCAGTGCTGAACAAATGGGGACTTAAGTATTAACACTGGTCTTCATCATAATGTTAGTAATCACTTGATAAGAGAACTGAAACTTTCTACATTTCAGCAAAACACACTAAAGAAATAAATAAGAAAGTAATTGTGGTTAAAATTAGCTCTGTAGAAAATAAGCTTCCTACACATTTATCTGTGGTTTTGTTGTTTGTTTTCTCTTTATTATTTTCTTTAACTGTATCCTCATTGTAGGGTGTTTTTTTTCAGATCTAAATTTCTCACTGCATTTTACTTTTTTTTTTTTTTAATTTGTGGATTAGCAGACACATTTTTTTCTGACAACATAATGTTTCCTGCATGATGGTAAGAGGCAAAGATTTATCCCTGTCTTGTTAATTAGAAGTGAAATAATAAAAGGGATCTTGTAATTTTCATTAAGCTCTTGCATATTTAGTGGTAAAAACACTCCTGGTAAAGTGGTGGTCTAGATGTGCTGTTCATACACTCTTTGAAAATTTTCAATTAACATAGTTAAAAAATAGGAATTGTGATCCTCTGCCATCCTTGATGGTGATGAAATGTTGAAATTATGTTCTTTTTAGTGAGATACTGAGATTTGCTGAGACAGCTGTTTCAGTAAACCTTAGGCTAGTAATTTGTTTAGGTTTTTTTAATATATTTTCTAAATTCAAGAAAGGCTGGTAATTTATTTAGATACACATTTAGGAAGGTTTCATGGAAGCTCAAGTTTTGCTAGCAATATTCTTGTGAACATAGAATATATTTAAGAAAAAGGCAGAGATTAATTTTTTGAAACATTATGAGCTGCAATAATTCCTCGTCTCAACCCAAAGTAAAAAGTTTAAATCCAGATCTTATGTTCACAGAAGGCGAGAAACAGTTACGCTGCTTTTGCCCTGCTGGTGGTAGTAGGAATTATGCTGTCAACAAACTAAGGACAGATAGCAGTAGTTAGGTGTGAAACCAAGCTGTCATTTCTCCAGGTCTTTATTCAGTGCATAATCACAGAAGGTCTGTTGTCAGGAGATTACAGAACTCTGTAAGTGAAGCTGGTGAACATACCAAAAAAACTGCCATCTCTCCACCAACTGTTAAAGGAAGTTTAAGGTAGCTTGTCTTGCATAATTTTCAAAAAATAGAATGAACATTATTTCTGACAAGAAAGATTATTAAGCCAATTGGAGCAAGATTTGCTGGAAAATATGACTGGGCTACTAATTCACTAGCAGATTAATTCTGTAAACGACATCCAATGGAAATGATCGATCTACCTTACCAATTTTTAAAAGTGAACTGCATCAGGAAGCATGCATGAGTAATGCTAAATGGTGTAGCAAAACTGTGAAATTTTTTCTTTTTTTGATAGGGAGATAACTAGAGCAGCCATACCAAAGTGCACTGCATGGAATTGACTCATGATGGTAATTAACGAACTCAGCAACTAAGTGTGCGGCCATCAATCATCCCAAAGAATTAAAGAAAAATCAATTAACAATTTAATTAAAAGTCATTTGGTGACCTCAGTTATTCTGTTTAAATAAGATCATCATTTCGCTTCCCAGTTTAGAATTTAGACCAATTATTTAATTAAAATGCCAATGAAATATTGACCTAGTGAAACCTTTATTCTAGGTGTTTTAAATATAGATTATCAAATTATCTTAATGACTACATATCCCATGAGATAAGAACAGTGATGTTCCTTTTATGAAAGATTTTTACTGCTGGTGCTATCCTTATGCTTTTAATATAGAGGTGTTTTCTGGCAGAAGGGCACTCAGACTATCTTCATCTGCTCCTCAAATTTTTAACTGTTATCTGATGGCTGTTTTTTTTTTTTTACTCACCTACAGTCCTTTTCCATTTTATTTTCCTCTGATGAGAAAGCACACTGGGAATGAACTACTATTTTTAGTTAATTCTTTTCTAAATGTCTTTGCTGCTGTGGTTTGTCCTTACATACAAGAGACATCTCAGTCCTTGACTGAATTCTGTCTCTTGTCTATGGGAACTTCTGTTTTCCCAGATTAAGATTTTGGATCTTCAAGGTGCTGTTAGCACTCACATTTTATGTTATCTACATTTTATGTTTGGTTGTTTTGGTTTTTTAAAATGCAATTAGTTTAATTTTAAATAGAATATTGTACTGCTTAAGCAATATACATTAGTCAGCTACTGTGTTTTTGTTTGATTGGTTTTTAAAGTAAAATACTTTTTCTTTAAACTTCTACAGAGTTGTAAAGCTTCCTCTTGCACTTACATCTCCCCATATTTCTGCTAATAAAGGTTAAAAAAGTTGTTGAATATAAAAAGAAACATTGAAGCTTAATACTCCTTGAAAGCTTTCATGTCTTGAGCAAAGAAAATGGAGGAGAAAATTACAGAATATAAAACAAGACAGTATATCAGCAGTCCTGTGTTGCTGCTGACATAGTTAAGATAGTGGGGGACCCAATGTGAAAGAAGTAATTACCACTCTCCCTGCCTCTGCATTCTGCCCTGGTGCACACAAGCATCTGCAAAGATGAACATATATTTCCCTGTTGCTGAAGTACAAGTTCCTGATAACAGAAGATTATCAGCATTATCACCAGTTGTCATGAATGGGAAGAGAGGAACTTGCTAACTTAATGTTAATAATTTCCTAGATCACTTGGCACTAGGACAAGCACAAACATATCAAGCAGAAATGGGGCATCCAAGCTGATAGCAGCTAGTTAGCATGGATATTTGTGACTATGAAATGTATTACAAAACTTTGAGCAATCTTTATGCATTTCCCTCAAGTAAATTTCAGGAAATCTTCCTTCATATGCATAGGTTGAGGTATTTCTAATACGTGATGCTGATCAAAACTCACGTGGAGGGGAAAAAGCACATTTGGTAAACTTAGGCTCAGGATCATCTTTAAGTGTCCTTTTATGCCAGTGAAACCAGTATGAAGGTTCTAATTTTGGCAGCTTTCACCAGTAGGATACTGAGCTATATGGACCCAGTGTAACAGTTATTAATTTACTTGGAAAAAGTCACTGAATCAGTAATAGAAATAGACCATCAGGTTCAGTGCACCATCTTCCGCTCTGTCTCTTGAAGGTGACAGAAGTATGCAGTCTTTCAGATTTATATTGCAAAACAAGCTTGAACTAGTTTTACGAAGTTCTAAAAGCACCAACTGGTACCAACTGTGAGGACTTAACACTAGAAAATGAATAATTTGAGCAGTGTTAGGTATTTTTTTCTATGAAGCTTTTCTCATTAAACTGCCTTTTTAGTTTAGACTATTAAAAATGGGGAAGATGCATAATGTGGTATCTTAGTCACTGCCGTATTGAAGGTCACATTAAATATTTACTGTGAACAAATGGAAATACTACTGAGTGAGTCTTTGGAGACTAGAGGCCTCTATCCTTTGATCCATGAAAGCAAGTTTCACCTTCAGAGCTCTCTTTTCTTAAATTGTATTTATATATAAAATACAACAAATACCAGAATATAGAGTTAGAGACCTAATGGTTTATTTATTTTATTTTTTTTAATCAATAGGAGCGTAAAATTTATGTGAAGAGCTGAATTATAAACAGTCAGTGTGTGTACATATACAGTGCACTCAGTAGTTCTGCTACAGAGTGTCTAAGATATCTATGCCATGGTAGATTTGGTACTTCAAGTCAGTTGCTATTACAATTTGATGTCCTAACTAAATCTTGCCGACAGTGTATTTAGTTTTAATGTACTAAAATATACTTGAAATGTGATTAAATTGGTTGTCATGTGCTTTGGAACATTTTATATCCTCTTGCCTATCAATATGTCTTCTGGATATGCTCACCCTTGAACACTTTTAAACATCTTGTTTCTCTTAAGCAATCATAGTCAGCTGTTATATGTCCATTTTTATTTCACTTATAGACCTTTATATTGCACCCTGTCATTATGTGCCACTTCACAATTTATTTTATAATACTCAACTGTAAGACAAGAACTGTATCTCGCAGTTTTCTGCACTAATCCAAAATGATGTACTGCATGATTTAATAGACCAGGTCATGATCCAGGCTTGGTTCTGCTAGCTGGAGTTTATTTATACTGCTTTGAAATGTGCATTTATCCCCTTAATTTTTTTCTGCCTCTAAATGTGATGACTAAAACCAATGTTTTCTGTGATTTTTATAATGGTGGTTTTATAATGGCCTGTTGTTTCTTTCTTCTTGTTTTATTGTAAATATTTTACAGGCTCTATTTGTCATTAATTTTACTTTTTGTTTCTGTTAGTTTCATGTTAATTCTCGCACATGTGGCAGTTCTCGTTAATGAACTGCCACAAACACTGAAAACTGGAGTAGGTTCTCCTGGCAGAGGCATCAATAGCACTAAAGATTGCAACTTACTTATCAGTTCTGCTGACAATGAATAATCTTGACTAGTTTCTCCATCATCTAGACCCATAACAGGACTGCAAGCAAAACAGCAACAATTTATTTTTGTCATTGGAAGAAAACAAATTTCATGGTGATGCATGTCATACTCCTATTTTTCAAAAATATTGCTCATTTATGAATATTTTTTTTCCAAGCAGAGGTTTATGTAAGTTTCTTTAGTTACCCTAAATTAAATAGACAATGATTTATTTGGGCAAGCTAGCTTAATGCTCCCTCTCCGTAAATACCAGCTAGTGTAGTATTTACCATAACAGAACACTCACTGCCCCATTTCCTGCTTCACCCCCTCCTCCTATGCTGAGGCAGTTTGTGTATTATACTGCTCAAAATGTCATGGAAATTCGTATTTACTGTTTTCCCAAACAAGTTTAACAATCCCAAATGCAGTTGTAAATCCTCTTTTGTCTGCAACTTATTTAAATTTGCATTATTTTTTGCTGTATGTAACTTTGTTGTATATGACTGAGCATCCTTTCCTCACAGTTTCCTGAGGTTATGAGAGTAATATGTTCTCTTTTACACCATGTCCAAACATACATTGATTTTAAAACTTTTAAGTTTCTATGGGTCACAATTTCGTGCTTTTTTTTTTTCTTTTTCCTCAAGAAACTATAGATATATTTAGCTAAGTGAAAGGTAGGTTTTTCATAAAAGCAGGTGATTCTAGGAGTCATAGATTAGCAAAGCAACTAATTTGTTCTTTGGAAATAAAAATCATCAAAAGTTTAGGATTTTTTTATGTTGTTTCCTTACTCATTTACATTTTCCATCACTTTTAATGGGGTCTGCATGAAGTTCCTTTAACAGTTTTCATTCTAAGTTTAAAATTAGCTATTTCTGTGCATTTATATTTTTATTATCTTACAGTAAAAAAGAAGGGGTTTTATTTGTTACATGATCTTCTACTTTATATTCCTTTTACCACTGATATAAACTTAGATTTTGTGGAGTATTTGAACATATGCTCTCTGTGAAAGATACAATATTGTATGAAAATTTATTTTCCTTTTTTTTTTAACATCCTGTTAAGTGTAGTAAATTGTTTTAATGTACAGCAATGATTATTAAGAGTAATACAGGACCATGAAGCACCAGGAACATATATTTATAGTGGAAAGTTTGGTGATAATTATCTTTCACACTGCATGATGAATGTTTCAGTATGTAAGTGGTGGCAATTCCTCAGTGATAAATCTCTCAGGTATTACAAAGGCTAAGAGCAAAACTTTCACATCAAAAGCTGTCATTCTCATGTGGCACAGCTATTTGTAAAGGTAGCCTGGAAAATAAGGCTTGCTTCATAATGACATCTGAAGGTTTACAGCGTGATTTTTTTATCAGTATTTCATTTTTTTAACAAACCATGCTATAGGTAATTTATCTAGCTTCACCTTTATGTGGAGATCATTAGTATAGCAAAACAATGATAAAATTACATTGGCAGTGGTAAAATTGTCTGAGTTGTGGTTTGTATTTCCACCATAAAATGAGAGAGGAGTGACAAAAAATTCACCTTCTGAATCCGGTTTGCCTTGAAGTGCATGTGAATTTTATTTAATCTGAAGCTTTATGATATACTTTTTGTATTATCCTTCCTGTAAGGTAATACACATCTCACTTTTCATGAAAATTTCATCATATTTAAAGAATATTTAACAGAAGTAGAACATTTCTGGATGAAAGTGTGACCTTGAAAACTTCTAGAACCAGTAGAGCTGTGTTACACAAAGGCCACTGCTTCTGCCATTAATCATAATAGACTGTGCCTACAGCTATTGTTGGCTTTTCAAAGTGAATTATTAAAGATATAGGAACATGAGAAGTATTTATTGCAGATTATTTTATCAAGCCAAAAGGGCAGAAGTCATTTTGTATGGTCTACAGAAAAAGGGATGTTTTTCCTGTCTGCCTTTACAATAGACCTGTAGCTTGTGATTTTAGTATAAGTCAGCTTGAAATCGATGTACTATTCAAAGAATTAAGGATTTGATAAACTAACTGCTAAATATTAGTGTCTTTATTCACAAAGGTACCTTCAAGGTCCTTTGAAGCATGCAAGGTATGCCATCTGAAATCTCTCCCTGCATATTTAAGCAGCTATCTCTTCTATTTCTGTATTTTTGGAAGTATACAGGATGTCACCAGAAGCTCCTAGGGGCTATCTGTTAGATAAAGAAACAAATACTTGATTGCCTTTTCATCTTAATTAGATCCTGATTGCTGAAATGATGTATTGATTTTTGGCTCACGGGCATGCCATGAACTTGGGGTTTTAGGCTCAAATGACAATACTAAAAATACTTTTTTTAAAACAAAATGAAATTTGAATAGTAATATTGCTTTCCCAGAAAGCTCATAGTTCTCATTCTGTTGGTTTTAATTAGATAAACAAAGGCCAAAAGAAAAAGAAAAAAGTATAGTCAGCAGTCATAAGAAATACATCATTTAAGTGTCAAATAAATGTAGACAGTAAAGACCTTCTGAGACAAGTCAAAGTGTAGCCCCTTAATGATGCATGCCCAAGTTGCTGAGCAGGTGGATAGGATTTTCCTGGGGAAGGTGCATATGAGAATGTACTAGGATGCATCAGTTAGGAATTTCCAGTAAATTTCCAGAATTTCATTTACTGGAAATGCCTAATTGGTACATCCAATGGTCATGCCCATTCAGAACAGAGCATTGCCATGTGAGATTGGCTAATGGGCTTTCCTATGGAATGATAGCTTGTTTCATGTTCTCTTCCAACCTTGATGATTCTGTGATTCTATGTACATCTGAAGATGCGCATTTGCTTATTCAGCCTCAGATACTTAAGAGTTAGGCTCGGTACAATTGCATTGTGTGGCAAAGGGAGGGCAGGTTCCTTCAAAAAGTTCCAGAATACAGTTGTATCACAGAGATGAGTTAATTCCTACAGGTAAGTCTAGAGAAATGGTGAAAGACATCACCGCTGGTGATACGGTAAATGTTTCTCTCTCTTTGAATTTGGAGAGTCAAGAGGTAAATGAGTGCAAGTGCTAACTGCATCATTCCTTTGTGCACCCATTGAATATGCTCAGATGCCCTATGGCTCACATATTTATATTATTTATATTTATATTATTTATATTTATATTATTTATATTTATATTTATCATGAATATATATTAAAATATTAAACTGTGTGTATATATATATATTTGCTATCTAATCTTTGTTCTCGGTTGGTTGGTTGCCATCAGTTCCACAATTAAATGGTATTTTTGTTAGTCACTGCTTGTTATCAGGTTATAGATGCATATGTTCCCCAAAACGTATTTATAATGCATTTTTTGTGAATGTCAAATCATCACAGTTTCAGACTTACTGTATATGCTAAACAATTAATTGCATAACTACTCACAGGCGATGTGCATAGAAGGGTGCACCGACGATGTGACCTTGCAGAGAAAGATTAGACCAAGGTCTACTATTGTAACATGGCAAATTAAGTTTAGAGAATTTTCATGCCAAAATTACCATCTTTATTTGGCTGTCTGAAATTCACTGCTTGGGTCTATAGTGCGAAGTGCGAATGTGTGTCTCATCTTTGGAACTACCTTTGAAAAAGGAGTTATTAATAGTTCTTAGCAGTAGCATGGCTGGTAAGGCACAGCTGAACTTTGCTTTCTTCGTGTCAGAGTAGCACTTGCATTCAAAAACTTTGTTGTGTGCAGTGGCTCACACTAATTCAGTTCCCTTTTTGAAAGTATCATTGCGTTTCGTATTTGGCTAGCTTAGGAAGTTTCTTTTCACTTCAGCATGAAATCGAAGCTCCTTTCTCTGGGATACTGGTAGTAAGGTATTTCAGGGAAATACATTATCATTTTTTCCCCTGGAACAAGTGGAAATGTTATTTTTCTTAATTTTCAAGGTGATACTTTATACATAAAGTGCTGTAAACAGATACTTACATTGGATATAATAACTTGTAGATTTTTATTTTTTTTCTGAAAACCCAATTAAGTATTGGCCAGATAAGCTGCTAAACCCTTTTAAGGATAACCATGATTTAAATTATTCCACACCTTCCTCTGAGAAGAAAAATCAGGAAAATAAATTTATTTGGAATCAGAAAGAGAACCGAATAGCAATACAGACATTGAAAGCAGATAATAATGATTTTATACATCTATAGTATTTTAAGCTGGATTTTAGCAATTGTTCAATATTTTAGCTTTTACAGTTGTTACAGGCTTCCTGTGAATTCTGTTGTTTGATGAGGACAGTACACAGTGTTGAATGAAAAATTATAATGCTCTTTTTCTGAGGCAAAAAACAAAGGAATATTAGTGAACCTTAGTTTCTCATACAGTACTAGCTTAGGAACCCATCTTCCTAAGGAGTCTAAGTACACTGAAGTTCACTGCTTAATTACTGAGCTTGCAACAGCGTGTAGTATATTCCAGAGTTTCGTTAGAATATTTTTCTCACTATTTAACCATGCATCATGCAGCACTTTAAGGTCATTTCTTCTTGACCTGTTCATCAAAGATATGTTTCTGCTTTACGTATTTTAAAATTGCTATCAAGCAATACAGCTCAGCTCTTATCTGTATATGAGAGCATTAGTCTGCTGAATAATGTCAGTTTTTGTTAGTGTTTCAGGTTTAAGCAGCTAAATTTAGACTGTGTAAGCTGCTGGGCCAACCTGAGTATAGGCAGCTCGGCCTCACCGAGTGGGGCACTGTCACTTTCAGGGCCAGGTACATGCATTAAAAGCGTCTCATGCATTTAAGTGGGAATTTGATAGGGTTTTTGAATTGTATGAAATGTATGAATGGTAAAGCAGACATCCAGATTGTTAGAAATTTGTTTGCTAGTATATAGATCAGATAACTGTATTAAAGGTCCTGTTACTGTATTTAACTCATAACTTGGGTGAGGGTGACAGGTTTAGGTACATAATCCAGGCAGGCTCAATTCTTACGATTTTTATATCCTTAAAATTTGGGGAAAAGTCTTGGGTTTCTGAAATACTTTGTTGGAGGACAGCAAGTATTTTGTGTGATGAGAATTTAAATTTTCTGAGAATTTTGCTCATCACAAATGGGAGAGTAAAAACATAGATAAAGTTGGGTCTGAGCTTTAAAGTAAAAAAAGTCCCCTCCTATTGTTGTATTCTGTGGTGGATTTTAATTGTAAAAAATTGTAGAAATTTTTTAGAACCTTGTGTCGCTGTTAGTAGACATGAAAAAGCTGTATTAGAATGTTCTCTCAGCAGACAATTTCATTATAAATAAAAATACGCACTTGTTTTGGATAAGTATATATATCAATTTTAACAGACATTTAAAATCGTGACTTGTAATATGTTTCATAAGTTTCTTTCAGCCAAAGCAGTCAGACTGTCAGTCACTAGTAATGCTTTTGAAGCAAAGTAATACAGAAAATATAGTATAGTACTTCCAGAAGAAGTAGGTGTGAATTTTCCTATACATCATCTTAATGGCAACATTTTCTACAAAATGACATGGGGCACTCCTTTCATATTTCATTACTTCTATTTGCCCAGCTTCAAAATGCCAAATGTGCCAGTGAACAGCACTTTAATATTCATGAGTTTCTCGGATGGCTTTGACAGTTGTCAGCTAGAAAAATGGCTTAATTAGAAAGAATCTGACTTGTGATTTCTTCTTCAGACTCAGCCACATACACAAACATGCAATGTATTTCTCTGCATTCGTCTTCTACAGAAAATATGATTCATGACTGAGAGCATTCTTTTTCCATTACACTTTACTATGTTGATTTAAAATGCATTTTCATTTATTAAAATTACTAGAATAGTACCTTAATGGAAAATATATGAGAATCCATCAGCACTGAAACTAATGACTTAAAATTGTAAATATTGTTAAAATACCATGAATATTAATTTATGTTATCAAAGAGACAAATACAAAACTAAAATACTGGCAAGCATTTTCCAGACAGCTGAGCTATTTCTGCAAGAATCAGGGTTTTTTTAAGAGATTGAAGATGAAGACAGACTGTTTTGAAACAACAAAGGTTCGGGTGGGGATCATGTTCATACTGCATTATTAACAGCAGGAGGGGATAAGGTAACAAAAGCTTTGGAAAGTAATTGGACTAGTCTGTGAGGAAAATCAAAGGTAGTGGGAGAACGTGTTGTTCTGAGAGAAGGAAACAGAGTGAAATATAAGAATTATCGTAGTGGATGAAACCCTGTGCAGTTTGGGGGGTTTATAACTTCTTATACACTTTAAAGAATAAGAAAGAGACTATCAGTATGAAAACCTGGAAAGCATGTCTAAGATCAACTCCTTCCAGTTCAACCAGTGCTCATTAAAAATATGGTGATGATCAGAATTTCAGCATGTGCTTTAAAGAAAGTATGTTGTTTGGGCCACGCCAGGGGTCCTTGTTATAAATTAGATATGAAAATGTCGTAAGTTAAGATGCTAAGCATCTTTAAGATAAACATTAAATAATCACATGCTTTTAAGTCAGATATAATGTATTTTATAAATGACAGTATGAAAAACAGACAGGAAATTTCCTCTGTAGTTCTGGCACACAATATTTTAAAAGGGTCGTGAGTTTCATGGGTATAGATAGAATGACAAGGCTGTAGGGTCTCACATACAGCTTTACTAAGAAGAAATACAGCCAGATGAGAAAGAGCTCTGAAGCTCTGATTCTATGAAAATGTAAAGCAAACTTAAAAGGCCCTTTTTTTTTTAGTTAGATTTTAATTTAATTTTAATTAACATGTTAGATTCAAACATGAACAGGATTTCAGTCTTTATCACTAGAATTTCATTAGTTCTGTGCTTCCACCTCAGAGAAGTGGCTAACTACATTAAACAGTTGCAATCAATGGAATTTCTCCTCTGTATCTGAACCAGAATTCAGAAGACTTTTTTGGTTTTAGATCTCAACAAGAAATAAAATAACAAGGCCAAGTGAAGATGTTGTTACCCAAATTGCATTAAAAATAAATATATACATTTTAAAGTTGTTTTCAACCCAGATTGTGATTCCATTTCACCAGCTCTGACTGTGTTGTGCCTGTCCAGAGGTGTTTTTTCTCTGCAGTTTATTCAGTGCTTGATTTGGTCTTCATATCACTTCTTATAGAGTTCCTAAGGAGTTCTGTGAAATCATCTTGTATCTAAACTGCAAATGCTGTACACTACAGGCAAATTGCAAAATGAGGGATTCTTACCAGTTCTTGATCAGAAATATTTTCCCACTAAATTCACAATGAAATTTCCATAGTCAGAAATTAGTTATACCATCCCCACAGTTCAGTAGTTAGAGTAGTAGTAGTAGAGCATATCACTTTAGTTTCTGAAATCTGGAGGTAAATTCATTATATATAGAGTTCTTAATAATTTCTTGTCATTTGCTGTTGTGTAAATATTGCTAGGTGATGGTAGATCCTGATCAGTGGAGATATTCATGTTGACAAGTAAGCATTTTGCTGCATTGAGTAGTCATATAGATGAGAGAGTAGCTCTGTAGAGCTAAATTCATGGAAGACCCATTTCAGAAAACTGAATAAACATTTTCTTCAATCCATCTGTAGTCTAGGAAGCACTTCAAGACTTGTTTGAAATACATACCTAATTTCCTTAGTATTTAATGAAAATGTATGGCATCTGAATTAAGTATTGAATGCTGAACACAAGGTTTAGACGTCCTGAACTTTCTCTTCAATTGCAAAATCTGCAGAAGTATCTCATCTTTTGATTATATCAGCTGTGAAATCTTGTGGCAGTAGTCATTCATCTGCCCTCATAGTAAGTCACATTTGTCTGAGTTACTTTACAATAATTCGTTTGGATTTTAGTTACTTTAAGATTCAAACACATTTTTTTTCTAGATTCTTGAAATATTTTGCATATTCAGTTATGCTTCTTCACGGTGAAAAATGACTTTTTGAAGGCAGACATTTGCCTTCTTGCTGACATTTGTTTTACCACAAGAGAACTTTTACTGAATGTATTCATTGTGGTCAGTGCCACAGATAATTAAACCTTGAGAGAAAGAGAGAGCAGAGAAATAATTGTTTTTATTAAGAAATTAACATGAAGATTCATAAATAATAATGAGGGTAGACACAAAATGTTACTATACTGGCTTACTGTTTCCATTCATCAGCAATTGTTATTGCTCGACTTATTTCTGGATACCGATCCTCTAAACACTTGTGCATGTGTTCAAATGAACTTCCATTAACTTCAAGAAGAGTTCTTGGAAAATTATATATGCATAAGATTTGCACAAGTGACATTTCAGATTACTAACATTCTAGATATAAACTAGAGAATTAACTTCCACCTGGAATTACCTGAAATAAGGCCATAGCTTTCACTGAAACTGATCTATATCAACTGATTTTTGTCCTTAAAGTTTTTAGATTTTATGTTTATCAAAATTTGTGTTTTGTCAGCCAGTATTACCAGTGCTCAAGATCACCTTTGCCATACAGAGGTGGGAGGTCAAGGAGATTATGAAGATACTGAGGTAACTGTATTTATCTTGGGATCCCAAGTAGGCAAGTATTTCCCTGCCTCTTTCACACAACACAGCATTATGTTACGTAAGTATTATATTATATTCCAAACTAATATATTAAAAAAATATTCCAAAGTAATGTATTAAACTTCCAGAAAAAATGGAATTCTGTAGTTACTGTTGTCTGATGTGACATGATCAAGACATTTTTCAGTGCTATGGCACTTTTAAATAAGGAATACTAATCAGACTCTTTCTTCATCTGGATGAGGAATAGGTCACTAGAGAATATAACATTCTCAGGTGACATGCTATTATACAACAGGGACATCTCTGAGAAATTCTTTGACATAGCAATATTTCTTATTATGAGTGCCCAGAGCTGAAGTCAAATTTATTGTAATCCTGCACAGCTAGTAAATCTGCCATCACACTGTCAGTTGCATCAGTAAAACTACCTTTCCCCAGATGTCAGTCAGTAAATCCTTTATTGTATTTATTGATTGAGCCACAGATTATTTCACCTCTGGCCTTTAGTTTCTGATAAAAGAACAGAATTTATTTCTTCCTCGAAAAAAAGATACTAAATTTAAATTACTTGTATGATGAAAAAAATCTCCATATTGTTCAAAGGTGTTGTTCTTGGTGGAAATAATCTTACTTACTTCTCATGTGAATGAAGTTCAGCAAAACATGGATATTTTTCAGGAATTTACAAGTGATTTTGCTCAAAGAAGTAGTAGATTACAGTGGAAACTCTTGAACTTTGAAGTAGAATATGGCATGCTCCATTTAGAGCACGTAGTACATTCTATATGTTCAGAAAACAGCTTGAAAGTGAGTGGAGGAAAGATTGGACTTGCTTCTGTAATGTGATGTATACACTAAAAAGACATGGAAGTAGTGTGAAATACAGTTGACTTTTGCTCATTTTCAATTAACTATAAAATAATTTCCAGATACCTAGAATCAATTAGAATAACCATGAATTGAGCAGAAGAGAAGGCTGCACCAGTTAGCGATAAAACAAAACTATAAAAAAAGCTGTACTTTCAGAGCAATTTCTCAGAACAGTAACATTTTCACTAATGTACATTTCCCACAGAACTGTTATTTTCCATCAAGCTTTTATCTTCATAATAATGCATTATAGATGTGCTTAAGTTTGGTATTATAGATTTTGAACAGATCCTAAATTTTAACTTATTTTCCAGTGAAGTACAACTTGTGAAAGGAGGGTTTTTAAATTTTTCAATGACAGGCAGTTAAATTAATGTATAGATATTTTTGGGTCATTCCCATGTTGTTTTATACAAGTAAGAATATGTTATGGTACTAATTTTAGTAAGAATAATAGAGTAAAATATGCAGGTAACATGAAAATTTAGGATTATGTGTTAGGATTATGTTCCATAGGAACATGTACCATAGGCAGGTCTCTTTAATCTTCCATATTATGAAGAAAAAGTCGTTTTTTAAAAACTATTAATTTGAATATTAACAATCAATGATAGATAATTAGTCATGCTAGTAAATGGAGCACTAACATTACAGTGAGACAAGTCATCAGGTATAGTCCGCCAGTAGCAGTTTTTGACCTTCTGTATAATGATGAGGTTGTTAAAACTAGATTGACGTGAGAATGCAAATTCAGAAGAAACAAATCCAATTTGCATGTTTTCTCTCTATATTCCTTGGCAGCATGAGGAAGGGTTCTCAGAAAATATCTAAAATGTTAGTAGCCCTGAAGTCAATGAAGATCATAGAATCATTTTAGTTGGAAATGACCTTTAAGATCAAGTCCAACTGTTAAGATGAGAAGATGGACTTTGGGAAGTGGGATAGAGATGTAAATCCAAGCCAACCACTTTTAGCTTTCAATCTGCTAACTTTAGTGTTGACAAACTCAGCAGACTAGCATGAAAATAATAAGTTTTCAATTTCTGTTTGAGAAGGTTGTGCTGAACACTGAATGGAGAAATTTGAATTCTAAATTTGGAGTTTAAATAATAACAATGATAATCCCATATATAACCTACTTCATTTATGTGGTAATTTCCCCACACCTGAAATACATGCCTATCCTTTTTCAGAAAGATATGGTGCAGGTTAATGAGTGCTGTGAGTCAGGGAAATACTATACCATTTCAGTCGATTACTCAGAAGCCTCAGTCTTGATGGATTCCTCAAAACCACCATCTCTTGGAACTTACTTCACAAGCTCTGCAATCCTTCTGTCCACCTCAGCCATCTCTGGTTCCTATTACCGCATCCTCCTGTGCTCTCCATTCAGAGCTTCCTCAGGCCCTGCTCACCCTTCATTATTCATTGCTTTTCAATGCCTGCTGATTACTGTGGATCTCTGTCACAACAATCCAAAACAGTCTGCCAGTTTTTCTCTCTTTTCTAACCCGATCTCCCAAAAACTTGTGTTGGTCTTTCCCAGCTATTTCAGACCTTCCTGAAGCTGTTGGGATATGCCCATTATTGCAGAAGATGTATCATCCCTGTGGCAAGGACACTCCCTGTTGCCTACATGCAGAAGAGTTTTGATGTGGTTGTGACCAATTTCAATTCACAGCAATCAGCAAGTAGAAAATAAAAAAAAAAAAAAATCCAATAAGCCATTATTTTACAGCATCTCTTCTTTCTTGCCAGATCTGTATGACTATTTTTTAATTCCTTCAGGATGAAAATGTGTCTAGTACATTGTGACTTCATTTATTTCTTTCAAGTTGTATCCTAAAATTACAGATAGTTTAATAATAAAGATACTAGTAAGTCCTCAAAACCAACCATACCTACCTACCTACCTACCTACTTGACATTATCTCTGTATTTACAGTAAATTCAGCTAGACTATTCATGATTATTAAGTGGCTGTACTTGTTAGCAGGGCAAAAGTTAAACAGTGAAGTAATAAACAAAGAGATATGCAAGGAAGAAAGTAGGAGTAGAAGTGTAATTTAGAAATTTATCATAAAGGCTGGGTCCTGTCTTTATGCCAAAGATTTAAATGGAAATGTCAATACTTTAATATTCTCTTTGGTGCATCAGGTATGCTATTAAATGTCAGGACTTTACTAAAATGCATACTAAATTAGTTTCCAGTATTTTGATCTCTGTCTTTGTCTGGACTGGTTGTTTTTCCAAAGTGGCAGAAGACAAGTTCACCAAGACAGCTGCACTTGAATCTAGAGGGTTTTTTGTTGTACTTTGCTTTCAATTTTTTAAAATTTGTCTGTTTAAACAGACAAGTCTGTGGTCTTTTGCAAATGATATATAGTGTAAAAATAAACAATTATAGTTGCCTAAAACATTCATTAAATTTGAAATGCAGTAAACATATATGATACCAGCAATAGGAAACTGCACATCACTGGCTAAATAACAAATGTGTCAAAAGATGTATTAGTGAAATTTTATTTGGCTTTTTTTCTTACACTGTAACCTGGAAAATAAACTCCAGATCTCAAAACACTGGTTAGGAAAGTAGCAGAGATGGAGAAAGAATTGTTGAATGAATTACATAGAAAAAGTATATGTTGATTTCGTAAGAATAAATTGATAGATTTTCTTTTTTTCATTTGTAGATTTTTGCCTGATGGTTTTATGACCAAAAAGGAAATTATATTTTTCATTAATTTGTAAATTCCTTGGTAAAAGAAGTTCTATACAGTATTACTCTTATTTTTGTTAAAATTAATAATATATATATTATATATTAATATATATTAATATTATTAAATAAAATAAATAATTTTTTTTATAAAATATATAATTTCAGAAAATAAAAGCATTTTGAACAGTTCAATTTCAGTTTTATTAGTGAAATGTTTCACCCCCCTTCAGCTCTACATGGAATGGAAAAGCATGTGTCTAACTTTTGCTTTGTAATTAATTTTGTTTACATGTGCCTAGCATCACTGCTCATCTCAATCAGGAAGATGTTCAGGATTAGACACATCCACTTTGCATGTGTGAAAGACTGCTCTTTATCAATCCACCTGTCCAATTTTCCAAATTACTAAGAATTTGGAAAATCCAAAAACCAACTCTTTATGGGACTGTAGAAAACCTCCCTCTGCCATCTCTTAAACACTTTATTCTAGTCAGGACTGGAACACATGGTGTCCCAAACCAGCACTACGGCTTATCTCCTGATACATGATCAGTTGTATGTCTAGGCCTTTAGATCAACAGAGAGTCTGAGCAGGGCAGTAAAGTTACTGATAGAGGGCAACCCAGATTAAATTAAATCAGGATACATTCAATTAGATTTAGCAGAGACATTAGGAGGAAGCAGAGCATGAAAAAGAGCAGTGGAATTGTGACAGCATCACATTACTGCTGACAGCTGATGTGCACCATGAGTGTCTTTTGTATCTGCCCTTAGAAATATTATTTATTGACACCTGTGCTGAGTTTTGTGTATATGGGATGCAATAGTAGTAGAATTGCATATAAAAACAAATACTAATCTAATGTTAGTACAGTAGCTGTATGTAAAACACTTGGTTGTTTCAAAGCCATGAATTTATGAAGCCTGTCAAACACTTCTGCTTTTCTTAAGTATAAAGCCCTGAAGAATACAATACAATTACTTTATCTGAAACTCTATAATACCACACTACATACAATATTTTAAAATAAATTAACTAAACAGAATACAGCAATTTAAGTGTTTGTGTGTTTAAATAGAGGAATAGAATCTAGCCAAGAGTTTTTCTTTGATATGAAACCAAATGATGAAATTGTCTCATTGACACTGAGAAAGTGATTGTAGCCATAAGAGTTCCTGGTTCCTCAAAATTCCATTTACAATTGTGCACTGCCTACAATGAATTTTTATTTTATTAAAAAAATTCAAATATTGTACTAATTTAAAATGTAGTAGATTGGAAGGAGACAGAGAAATAGAATACTAACAGATTTTCTTTTTCTTTGGTGTTTTTTGTTGGTTTGGTTTGGTTTTTTAATGGAATATTATGTATTGGATTGGTGTAGAAGAATCATTGAGGTCACAGATAATTCTGTTCCTTTATTGTAAAACTACTCATGAACCTCAAGTAAGAATCAAATAAATCTGTTCAGTAGTTTCAAAAGGTTTTTGAAATATGCTTAGTACTTTAAAATAAAAATATCATAATGCACAATTTTTTGTTCTCATTCACAATCACATGTGGCCTGTCTAACTAATTTTAACCAGTTGGTGTCTATATTTTGTGTGAATGTTATAAGCTGTGACATCTAAAAGACACTTTTCAAGTTAAGCATTCCAAAGCTTCTGCTTCCTCATGTGTTGCATTTTCAGTCACGAGGTCTTGCAGATGGGCATAACCCTTTCTAGAGATTGTGATATTTTAAAAGATTGCCTTATCTTTTATCTTAATTTCATTTTTTGAAGATTGATTTACGTGATCATTACCTATGTTAACTAATACTCCAATGTGGGGAATAATTACAACATTGCTACATATCATTATCAAAATACAGAAAGGCCACATGCAGTTTTAAGGCCCCCAGCACTGCACCAGCCTCCTCAAAAGCAGAATTGACTCTGTCAAAAAAATCTCCCTTGAGGTTTTCAAGGCTTGTTTACTAAACCAGTACATTATGTTATTATGTGTTTAGAGCCTTTGTGTGTGTGTGGTCAGCATGGGATGTTCAGTAGAATTAAATACCTGCTCACTGTCAGGCTGAAATATGGAGTTTCAGTCTCCCAGCCTGATCTGATTTCCAGTCCCAGGGGTACTTGCCAGTTCAATCTCCTTCAACGTACTGGTGGTGGTTTCTCTTTTTGCTGTTCGACACCCTTACTGCTCACTGAGCTGTACAGTTAGGAAATGTTACCAACGGTGGCACGCTGCAACAGTTGAGCTGGCTGTGGCTTACGATAATGACGCTACCATAAATACTGCCATAGAGTTCCGTATCAATGAATTTCAGCCCCATCTGTTTGTCTCAAGGGTATATTTCTGACTATGTTGAAGGTAAAAATCAAAACCCAAAAGAAATAGGATAGCAGAAAGTAATCTTTCATCCTTTTTGCTGCTGGGAGAGCTCTGATCCTGTCCTCCAGCTGCTGCATAACCCACTGCTGTCAGCTGGAAACAGAGATACGATCTATATTTTGTCTATTAGCATCTTATACGTAACACTCAACTCTTGGACTCTTCTTAAGACTCTCCTGAGCCTCTTGTTTCCCGCTAGAATTACAAGCTCTTGTTTTTTAAGCAACCTGTTGAAAAACAATTAATGCAAAGTGGCAATAAGCTTCATCTGTGAATTCTGCAGACAGTAAGAGCAGGAAGCTCAGACTTCAGATTTTCATTTCAGAAGTTTTATTCTGCAAATAGTAGTACAGAAAGTTGCATCTTTTGTTCAGGGTAATTTTTAAGCACCTCCTCTAGAGATTAAACATTCAGGTTAAATATTCATGAGATTCTTCATTGTCTACTGAATTTCTGATTGGAGTTGTGATACCTGTGCAACATTTGAAAATATTGAAAAAATGGCTGGGCATTTTAAAATTACTGGTTCAAAAGAGAAGAAAATCCTGATTTTTCTGAGGTCTGAAGTGTGCACTGCTCTCAGCTAGAAAGCAGTTCAGTGTGGTAAGTGGAAGTATAAGTATGAAATAAATATGAAAAGATTAATGAAAATAATGGAAAAATTTTGGAGCAGTGTTGGGTTTTAAAATGTTCTGGATACAAAATATGTAATTATAAGTACTATAATTTTTTTTGCTATATATTCTAAAAATTAGAGGATAGTGCTAAGGAACATTCCCTTGTATGCATTTCTTACTACATGTTTTTTATAACATTCTCAAGTCATTACACCCAGGGAAGTACTACATTTAAAACATGTAATCCTTTATATTCTAACCTCAATGTGTTTTTCATGAACTGGAAATGAGGAAGGGCATTCTTCCTGCCTTTAAAGCCTCAAGTAGGGCTTGCATTATATGTTTTCTCTTAAGTGTTGCCTTTTTTGGTGTACGGTTCTATAGTGTCTCCAAGTTAAGAAATTGTCGAAGCTCTGAAATGCAACCAGGTCCCCTGTGAGTTTTGCTCACCTAACAAATGCACCTGTAAGGTATCTTCTCTGTTATCAGCAGGAGAAAAACTCATTCCAAGTTCAATATTGATTGAACTTCAAAACTGATATTTCCTTGTACTCTATCCTTAGTCTGAATTAGAACACTTGTCCTCGTTTGCCACTTCAAAGATAACATTAAATATTTTAAATAATAGAAGGTCTAAACCAATTCAGAAATACTTTAAATTGCACAGGCACATTATATAACATATGACTTTGAACGAGTTTATATTGTATTAATATAGTGTAATTAGTACAAATGAGTTAGTAAAGATGATGTCTCTTGGTAGAAGAAAAAAGATAAGCAGGCTGGTTAAAGCATCAAGAGGAAAAAAATATGCGTGCTTGTTGCTGATCAGAACAAATCCATGTATTAAAAGAATACCACTTTTAGAATTCAGAAACTAATATGCTTTACTTACTACAATGCACAATAGTTTAGAAATTTATGCATCTATAACATTTGTCAGTACTGTTGTAAATAATTCCCATTGATGGCCTTTTTTATTTAGTGGTTTTTTGTTGGTTTGTTTTTGTTTTTTTTAAGTTAGAACAGAGCTGGAATTTAGGTTGTGTTCTGTTACTATTTTCTGGCCATGTCTGACAGCCAAGCTATTTGCTTGACCATAAGATTTAGAAGTGTGAGGAAGAAAGAGGACAATTCATCTCTTAACCCCAAATTAAAGTCTTTCTGACATTTAGATGTAATACTTTATGCCTCACTAATTGAGTGTCGAGTGGAGGCACTGACATCTGACACTACAAAGACTAAAATATTCATGTGTATTATAAATACAGAATGTAAGAAATAGTGCTCTCTACCTATTCATTGCTAAGGCCAATATATTAATCATGTCTTTGGTATCCCCTTCTGTACCTTCATTCACTTGCCCAGAACCAAAGATAAGAAATGCAGGTTTTGAGCAAGTTTTTATCCATTGTTTCGAATACTGGTCATGTTGGAAAATCTCCATTTAAAATTTTCAGTATTCATCCTTTATACAATCCTTTTTAAAAAATAATCTTTTTTTTTTTAAAAAAAAAGGAGAAATAAAAGGAATCCAAAATCAAGTTTGTATTCTTTATTGTATTAAAGTAATTATTACAATTGCTTTTCTTTCTTATTTTCTGTGCTTCAGCAAATCAGAAGCTATTGTCTCTCTTTAAAATCTCTCTAAATAATTTAAAATCTCACACTCTGTAATGATTAGATGGAGCCATTCATCACATCATTGTCACATCCACTACTCACAAAAAGCTATATGCAGAAGAATTGTATCAATCTGAAGAAGACCTAACTTCTTTCAAAAATTATTTGTTGCCCAAAGGAAAAGCTATTCTGTTCTGTTTTCATATTTCTGTGCACCTTTTAGTTTATCTTTGGAAATGAAGAGCCAGCATTTGTTCTGTGTCTTTCCTCTTGAACAGGCATTGAGGGAAGCAAGTCAATATGCAGCACAAACTGTATTAGAGCTATAATTTCTGCTAACTATTGTCCCACTGCTCTTATATAAATCTTCTTTTGTGATTATTTCTCCAAAATGATAGTACTTCTGGTTCTGGCAGCTCTTACACTACCGTTTAAATGCTTTTACCATTTTGTATGCTTGTGGGAAGGAGCTGGAATAAAGTGGAATAGAGGGAAAGATATTTTCCTGTCCTCACTTGGGAACGTGTGTTTATAGCTTAATGAGAGGAACAGACAAAGCTGGTGATCCACAAAGACCAAAAACATCCATTTGAAATAGTATTTCAATAATAAAGAAAATACAAATGTTCATTCTTTTTTGTTTCAGAAAGTTGTATTTCCTTGCCATATCTGTGATGGAAAAGAGAGAAGCAGGTAATTACTTTTTGATTTGTAGGGTCAGCAGTATTGTTTTTTATAAAACTGGTATTTTTTTCATTTCTGGTTTGTGAATTCAGTTATCTGGTAGGTTTGTGAAAACATCAGGTTTCAGAATGAATTCTATATGAATTACTTAAATATACCAAAGAAATGCATGGAATCAGCTGTATTGAATGTTTCTCACATACTAGTTCAACTCTGTCACTGCCCAGTCAGTTTTTCTATCAATTTTTATTTTATTTTATTTTACTTTTTAAGCTTACTTTTTCTATTTATAAGATATTATTCTTTGTCATAGTATAAGCATTTAAACAGTTATAAAAGGGAAACAGAGGAATTATCTTCAGCTAGTTTGGAAAGTATATTTTCCAGTTATACACATAACTGACTCCCAGCAAATTTAAGGATACATTAATTTTTATTGGGTTTGTGCAGAATCAAAAATGCTGAGCTTGTCAATGTGATAAATTCCTTGGTACCTTTACTTTGAAGATTCCTTGAAAACTGGTATCAAGCTTTAGTGTTATTGACATCAAGTTATACTAATAAAAAAACCCAAACAAACAAACAAAGCTACACAGGTAATTGATTAGAATTCTGAAAACAGAGAGAACATTTACAGTTAATGGAAATCTGGATGACTAAATATAAAGCTTCTTCCAGATAAATATATGAACATTAGCCTTTATATGTTAGAAGATTCTATTTTTGTTAGAAAACTAAGAAAAACATTAATTGCTCAGTACAGTAAAAAATAAATATCAATAAGAATAAATAAATATCAAAACAAATGATAGTCAGCAACAAATAAGAGGCATGGCTGTTCTGCCATGAATAAATTTTTGAAAAGTAATAAATTAACTCCCCATTTTTTCAATAGAACCTTGATGAAAGCATAGAAATCTAGAAATGTATTTGTGAGAACCAATAGCATCCATTTTGTCCCCATGTCTTCTCTAGGACTTTTTTCCAAATGCCCAAGGAAACAACATCATTTTCACTGATATCGTCTTTGTATTCTCATAACTTTCTTTTCTATACCAAGTATTCTTGGTTTTTTCCTTGTTCTTGTTTTATTGTTACATCAATAGAAGTATGATTATGTTAGGGTTAGGGGTTTTTTAATTGTTTTTGCATTGAATTTCTGTCCCACCAGGTAGAAAGTTTTTCAAAATATTAAGGCGTTTCTGATATTTGTGACTAGCAGAGGAGCTCTGGGAGAGTAATAGGAATTGTAGCAAAATCTAGATTACAGTGATAAGATTTGTAAAACTATATAAATGGGGCTTTCTGAAAAACAGATTCTAAAGTTACACTTGACATTACAAAGACATACTTTTCAACCTCTGATATTTAAGGTCTATAAAAATACTTAATTTTAATATAAATTATTTTTGCCAGATGGTTTTGTAATGCTTTTTGCCGTGTCAAATTGACTTTAGAAAGAAGCTTGAATAGTTCTCTGTTGAAAAGTTAAATCAATACTTGAGAAATAAAATACAATTATGACTAAGAATATTACCTGTGTAATTTAAGTATTTAAATTTCTAGCTATGCTTCCAAGATGTTTTCAGGAGTAGTTATAGTCTCTGAGTTTGTTAGGTTGTGAGCAATACTGTCTCTTATGGAGATAAGCTGAAGTTCTAGTGACTGGGTATGATACAAAATTAATATTTCATAGATACCATATTTCACTATAAAGTGACTGTGACTATCTTTCTGTAATCTGATTCAGTATTACAGAAAATTCTTGTGGTGCATGGATTGTGAAAGTAATTTTTTAAAAAAAAAACCAACAAGTTGTATTATTGCCACTGGTGAAGTAGTTACTATACTGTAAGTCTGCTGAATTAGACTCAAATAGCAAGGATAGAAAACTCTGTAATAACCTTCTTAGGAATAAGGGATGCAGTTTCTTTGATTCCTGCTCTGTCAATATAGTAATTTCTTGCATGTCTCTCTTATAAATCCACTCCAAAACCACTTGTCTGGATTGGCAAACTAACTTGTTATAATGAACTTAAGGTGTAAGTTTGTGACTGTTGGTAAGAGTAACCCCAAATACTGTTTAGCTAGAACATTGCTTTGAATACCGCAGCAGTTTTTAGACGGGGGTTTTCATTAGTTGTTTTTAAGTTCTTTTCGATTATTCTCACACAGCTTTGATTTCTCAGCAGAGTTCACAATTTCTTGTTTTATCATAGAGTTGTTCAATTCCTTGTTTCTATGAAGTCAAGCATTATGTCTGAGGATGCATGGAACATTCCATGTGATCTCTGTATTGTTTAAAAAGTTACAAGCCAAGATCTATGAATAGAAAACAGTGTTTCCTCCCCAAGAACATGCATACACTCAACGGGAAGTGACTATGGCTCCATGACAGCATTTTCCTAATTTTTAAATTTTAAGTTGGAGCAAAAAGAGCTAGAGGAGGAACTAGATTCTCAAAGATATTTAGAAGCATGTTTTCTTTTTTAGTCACCTGTCTTCTGGACTGAACTTTGACCCTGAAATTCCTAGTCAAAAGATGACTGGTGTCAGAAAATTAATTAAGGCCAGATCCAGAGCCTGGCTAACCTCCTTACCAATGCCTAATTTGCATTAAATAGGAACATACCTTTGACTGTGAATGTTACTATAATTCAATTAAAAGAATTTACATGGCTATTTACATTTATTTCTAGATATAACTTGTTACTTTATTTCATGTTAATGAGAACAGTTTCATGATTAATGTTACTGTGGTCTTTTCTTCATCTACTGCCTGTCATTTTGTTATATTCCCATACTCAGTAGAGCCAGAACTGACCTTGCATAAATAATACACTGTTTTTCATTCTTTTCCATGTATTGTTTTCCCCTACATTTCTGACAACTTCACGTATCTTTGGAGAGCTCTTTTTTTCTTAATAGTTGCATCCTTCATAATTCAATACTTGCATTTGTGGATGATGAGGTTGGAAGGGGAGTCTGGTTCAATGCCTCTGTTCCAGCAGCTTCAAAGTTATTTATGACTTTCTACAGAATACTCATTAGACTCCCCCTCTGCTTCTTTTCAGTTCTTTTGTGAACACTTTCCAAGATGGTGACCCTGTTGCCTTTCTTTCAGCAAAACAACCCAATTAACCTCACTAAATATGCTTGCTTTTGTTTAGGCTTATTTTTCTTTTCATACTTCGAGGGCCATTTCTTCATGTTCTGACAGTAACTACTTTATATATAACTTTTCATTGTTTCCATTAGCTCTCCTTACATATTTATAAAGACTTACTATATTCTTTCAATAGTATTTTTTCCTCTAGTGTACATTAACTCATTTCTTATACCTGTTTATGTAGTATGCCTTATAATTTTTATCACAGTTATTGCTCTTGCATTACAGAATATCTTTTTACTGTTATGCATTCTTGCTATTGCTATTCTGATTATACAGATTAGCAGCATATTTACAGTATGCTGTGTTTAGCTGTATCAATACATCAGAGGGAGAAATTGCCGCACTAGAACTGTCTGTACAGCCTTTCTATGTACAATCTCTAGCATATAGTACTAATTTTTTAATTCTGTTCATGTTCAGCATATTGTATTTTATTCCTCGTATCTTTTCCTTCAATGCTGTTCCTAGTTAGTATTTTCTGTAGCTTATATTTGTCCCTTAGAGTTTTTCCTCTCCAACTGTATCTTGATAAAGTCGCAGTCAAGTGATAGTCATATTTATCCAGTAATATAATATCTTTAGTCAACATGTTAGTTACTTTGTATCTTTGACTGCAAATGAAATTTAGAGTATGTTTTCTCCTCTTAATTCTAGAAAAAACTGTGATTTCACCTTATCCTTGCTTACCACACCTCCTTCCTATTTGACAGAGCACTGTTTAAGACATAATCTCGCTTTATCACCTTTGTATTAATTCTGGGTATTTTTCAGATGTTCTTTTGTACTATTTTTGAAATTCAGGGACTGCCACTGGAGTTCAGGGATTGCCACTTACTCTGGTTGTGTGATGCTTGAGTTCAGGGCTATAGCATATTAACATCAATGTAACAATAGTTGTTAATTTCTGTGTATACGTTTTAGGTTATGCAAGCAGTTCATAGAAACATAGAATCATAGAATCATAGAATGGTTTGGGTTGGAAGCGACCTTAAAGATCATTTAGTTCCAATGTCCCTGCCACGGACAAGGACACTTTCCACTAGATCAGGTTGCCCAAAGCCCCATCCAACCTGGCATTGAATACTTCTAGTAGTTAGGGTCTTAGTAAGATAAACTTTTGCAAAAGTTTTTCTCTCTTATAATGCCTTTCAAAACCTTCTTGTTAACAGAAATGCTTACTGTAGAGGGGAAGGGAAGCAATGCAAATGTTGACATCATGAGAGAATCAATCTAACTAGGATGAGGGTGTCAGCAGCACATGGCAGGCTGAGGTGTTCCAAGCAGCAGTAATTTTGTGGGCTGAATGTTTAAATAAGAGCTCCTGCTTCCACTCTGCTTTGACACTTGACGTTGAATTAGTATTACCTTCTATTTGCTCTTCTCTTCAGCTGCACTGTGAATTTGAGCTGGGTTAGATGCATGGCAGTGTTGCCACCTGTTTCATGTTACTCGTTTTGTTCTTCAGCAACTCTTCAGTTCAGTGTAAGAGAGCTCTTGAGTATGTTCAAGAGTATCATTTGGGCTCTCTTGCTAGTCAGTGACATATTTCAATTGTAAATACAGTAGAAACAGATAGAGTTGTATAACTTCTTTTGGAGGAAATGGAAGCCATTAACGTAATCGTAAGGCTATTTAACTTTTGCAGCTATAGTATCTTCACTAGGTGTGAAGCATGGGGGGAAGTGTTATACAGGTACACACATTCAATTCTGGATCTTTTTCTCAGCCTTACCAAGGCAAACATAGAGTTTCCACAATAGTTGTTGAAATCAGCCAGATAGTAAGCTAGTGCATGAGGTATAGAAAATTGAATATGGCGTAAGATTGTGCAGTAACAGATCCACACATGCAGTGGTATGCAGAGGACGAAATTGCTATATTTTTGTTGTATTAGGTATTAGGTATTTTTTCTTGGGCCATTAATTGATGGTTACGATATTGCCACATGAAGTATGAACTTGAAATGGTATGAACTTGAAATGGTAAAAACTTCTGAATATTTATTTTCTGAATAAAAATAACACATTATGTTGTTATATTGCATTATCAATACACAATTGTTTTCTAACTGACTATTCTATTGATTTTTTTTTTCCCCTCTTAGAATTTGAGAAGGGAACAGCTCTCCTTTGATGGTTATATGCCGTCTCACATGCTATATAACACAGAAAGTAAATACCATAAAAGTAGATCCCTGTCTAACTGTAAGAACATAGATGTAGAATCCCCATATTCATGTTACTCATGGAGTTTATGTCAAGGATTCAATTATTCCTGTTACTTCCAGTAGAATAATGTATGAAGGAGTATTTAGTCTTGAGAAACTAATCAATTATATTACTGCTTAATTTAATGTGACTTACATTACAGTAGGGCAATAAATCATATCCGTCCTTAGATTGGTTTTGAAACATTTTTATGGCCAAGATCAGGATGTAAATTGAAAACCTGACATACCATTTTAGAAATAATGATACAGCTGCAGCAGGGATAGAGATGGCCAAGGATAAAAAAGCAGCCTCATTTTCTGAGGTAATTGCACCTGTGCTCCTTTCATGATTTTTGACATTGCAGGAGTGAGGCTGCAGAAAGTGACTTCAGTTTACTGCCAGTGGTTCTGTTCTGGCTGGGACAGGGAGAGTGTAATCCTGGGGTCACATCTCTTATGAAGTAAGTTCTATGATTAAAAAAAATAAAAATAAATACAATAATAAATTATGGATTTGTAGTTTACCAGGAAGCTGTGGGCACTTGATAAAAAGTATTCTGGGTCTAATGATAAAGTTCTTTTTGGCTAATTGGTTTTTTGTCTTTGACTGTTCAAGTGGTTTCTTTCTCACTCAATTTTTCACTGATTTTTCTTTCCTTTTTTTCTGCCCCTTTAGGGCTAGGTAAATGAGGTTCAGGTGGTTATATGACATTACAGATCATCTATAGATTCAGCTATTTTGATCAAGAGCTACCAAAGTTTTTGCTTTAAGGAACTTGTAACTTGTATTTTTTCATTTTTGAAGAATAGCCTTACCTGTTTTCAATTCTGTAGCTAACCTCACGAGCTGTGAATCAGTCAAATAAGTATTAAATGAGAACATCTTTTTTTTCAGTCCTAAGAAAACTTGAACCATTGGGCATGTCACCAAACATGATCTATGAGATTATTATGGAGCTATGGGCCATTTTAAAAGCACTAATACTGTAAGAGATATTAATGACAATCATTATGTTTAACAAGAGTCCATATAAAGGTAAAGCATGTACAACTTTATTTGCCTTGGAGAACAGTTTTAATGCAGATGAGCAACACAACAAACTTGCATTTGAAATATGTAAGTGGCATTGAACTATATTCAAACTTAGAAAAAGATATCAATATGGCATGACTGTTAGTATCTAATTTAGCAGGCTAAATTACCTGACTAATCTCCCTAGGATCTCTTCAAAGTATATGAGAGAACATGGCTTCTCCAGAGAGTAAAGCTCGAACAGAAGCCTAATTTAAGGCTCTGAATTGTCCTCTGGAGAAGTTTATTGCTCTCCCTTGAATAAGCCAGGAGCTTAGTTAATAGTTACTAATTATTTATCAGCATGCTAAGGTAGGTATTCAAAAAGGAAATCAGAACATGTATGAAATGTTGACCTAGTTATGGCAATTTGGAAGATTCTATAATTTTAGGCTGAATGGCCCACTTTGGTCTCTTATGTCTATAGTTCCATCCTGTTGGAGAGAAGCAAAAAAAGGCTTAAAACCACAGTTACCAAAATGTAAGATATTAAACAGGCCTCACATCAAGAAATCACAAGAGAACTTCACATAGGTGTTGAGCTAAACACATGGAGAAAGACCAGAAGTAGACTGAAAGAAGCTGTTTGAAAGAACTCGTCAATCTACAAATTCCTGGGTCTTACTAGAATTCAGGATCTTATAAAGCCTGATAGGCATTCTCTCTCCCTTGAATTGTCTTTCAAAGACAGTCTCTGCAAAACTTGCGGAGGTAACAACAAAATAAATATTGCCTTTGCTGAAGGCAAGTGTCTTTCCTCAGACCCTATAAATAGCAACTGCCAAGTTACAGCTGGAGAACTTGGCTCGGAAGTTTCACAGCTATTGCCTTGTAGCTAGCAAAAGCTGTAGTGTTGGCATGGGGATTTTGTTGCATTGCCTTATAATTGCATGATGGTTACATTAATTGAAATTAAATATTTTGGGAATGTCTTTAAATGGATGTCATAAGTATAGGTAATTTTGCTTGGTAGGTGTTTGCTGACCACAGACAAACACACACACACAGACACATGCTCATCAAGCAAACCTCTGAAGTGAATTCAGTTTCCAGGCTAAGAAAAGCTTTTGAGCAGTACTGAGCTTCCAAAAGCCAGAATAACTGTCTTGAGATTGAGCCAGTTGATGGCCTTGTAGGACCTCCTAAAATAGATTGACTTTGAGTTAGCTCAAATTTCTGCTTAGTCTGTTTCCTAAATTGGAGTAATTGCATTAGAACTGTAAAGAGATTTATTACTCCTTCAGTTCTTCTATCTAATTAATTCTGACCTAATTTTATCCACCTGACTCAAAAAGAATTAAAACAAAAGG